>JASANE010002937.1:0-29569 GCA_030248225.1 Trileptium ribeirensis
ATACATTGTTCCACCGTACTGTGATCGATTTTCATTGGCGCCGCCGTTTCTCCCATAACATCCTCGGAGCTGTAGTGGGCCAAATTCGCGATCAACATCCTTTTTAATTGTAAGTTGTTATAATTTACGTTGCAATATAAATTGTAGCCTAAGCCTTAGACTAAGCCTAAGTCTTAGACTAATCCTAAGCCGGGAGGCTCCGCCCCCCGGACCCCCGTACTAAGCTTTCTCCCACTAAACCTAATCACGATATGACCAATGCCAAAAAACCATCCATTTAAACGCATAAGAATTTCATTTAAATATCAGTTTTCGCTTGCATTGCCAGTATCGGGCTCCATATGTCGTTACCCTGACTACCTACGGATTCGTACCATACACCGTTCGATAGCGCATGGGATCTTCTATTTCCTGTCCAAACTTGAGCCAAATCGGTCCATCCAATAAAAAGTCAATATTTGCCCTGACTAACAAACTCTATGTTTATCGACTAGTTCAAGTGTTATATAAGTTGTACATCTATATTATATTTGCTCGTTTTGTTTCCAGTCGAAGAGGTTTCAGGTGTTATGGCAAATGTCGAAGCCCACTGTTGTTGGTCTTCTTTGAACTCTTGAGTTAAGTTAAAGCACCTGTGAGTGCGGCGCGGAATATTCTGAAGCTGACAATAATTACAGCGCCTTTTGCAATTCAGTCAAATATAAAGGAGTGATTTGGATCGATTAGACGTTTTGCAGTTATCGCCAATATTAGTGATAAGATTATCTGCTTCTTAGTCGCATTTGCACTGATTTTAGTAATATTGGTATTATAGCAATATATATACGTCTTGTCGGATGTTCTGTTTCAGCTCTGGGTCCAGACGTCGCAGGCGAACGCGCTCGAGGTAAGTATTATTGTAGCATGAATATCGTGCAATAAGTAAAGATATATTGAGTGCAAAGGCTTCAGCAATGATCGGGCGATAGCCTAATCATTCATGTCAAAGCGATTGCTTCCATTAGTTTTCATAAAGCATTCGTATTAGCTGAGGTTTTGTCTTTAGGTTGTATAAGATCTATTACATATTGTGAGCGGGTGCGGCAAATATAAACGTTGTTTCACTAGCTTCAAGACTACAATCGACGCCCAGCGGACTTTGATTGATGTTCATTGATGTGTAAGAAAATGCTTATAGCTGTTTCGCAGTACATAGGGTTTTCCTCCATTCTTGAATTTCACAGCAGTACTTGATTGTTTCTGGTCAAATGTGACTTTTCTCGAAGGAACAAATCGAGCCATCAGACAGAGCTTGGGTGCTTCTCCCTTCCCCATGCTTTATCCACGGAATAGTATAACGGCACTGCTCAAATAGAGCATTTCTTTGAAAGTAAGTTTACGACTATTTTAAGATGAAACCACAATACCCGTTGAGTAGTGACTTTATACTCGCCTGTCGACGTTACATTCACTAGTATTCAACATACTTTTCCTAGAAACTGCACCGTTTGCTTCCATGTGTAGCTCTAGCCTTTGAATAGCTCACTTTGCATCACAGCAAATAAAGATTTTTTAAGTGCTTCTGGACAATTCTTGTCTTTATAAGACTTTGACAGAGCTTCATTACCACATAACGGGGCGCGATTCTTCCAGCAAAAATCTTGACATGTCGATCAGGTGTACATGTTTACAGAGTTTTTACTAGTCGGTAGTGGAACTACATTTGTGAGCGGAGCTTGGGGTGTGGCATTACGAATGTACTCAATTTTATGTTCTTGTAACTACATTGCATAGGGCTTTATCATTCGTAAAAATATTATATTTGAATTCTTCGACCCAAAAAACCTATAATGTTTTGATCGAAACGACTCTATTTCAATAAATAACACAATATTGCAAAATTCTCTATTTTAGCTGCATAAAATCAACCAATTCGCTAATTACAAATTAATCACTCGAAATTTTTAATCCCAAATATCAGGTGCACACTCTGACATGATAGGCTTTCAAACAAAAAAAGTTTTTTGAAATCCGCTCAGTGGTTCTTGAGATCCGTCGGATCGAACGAACGAACGGACGGACATCGACCTTTTTACTGCCAGACAGAAAATAAAAACGCTTCGCCGAGCTCCGCTCAACAACAGTTTTGTTTCACGTGTCAACATGCTCATACTTCTTCAGGCCTGTGATCAACGAGTCGTGAAACGTTACCCACTTAGCAGTGGGACGTAACTGAAAGGCTCGATTCCTACGCTTGCACTCTCTAATTGCGATGCTAGCTTTAACTTTTCAAATGCAGCATCGGACAATTGACGTATTCCTTAGGCTGTACACCAGGCTTTCCGCGATAGATGTGTTAAACGCCATGTAGAAACGTGCACGGCTTCCCTGGTGCTATCACATAAGTTCCCAGCAGATGCTATGTGCACCTTACACCAGTAGAACTTCATTTTGCAGACATCACCGTGTTCTTTGAAGACTACAATCGATCAAACTTGACGCCTAGGAAATTGATGTTTTAGTGTAATTTTTATAATGCTCAGCGCAGTATTTCGTTGCTTATTGTGCGTCGGCAATAATTTATGCTCGGTTTTTTCATTACTACTTACCATTTTGTCATCTTCTGACTACTGTACTATCGCGTCGATTGTTTGTTGTATTTTCTGTTATGTTCTGCTATGCTCCTGTTAGGCATCTAAGCCCTATATAAAAAAACTAGACAGAATATGAAAGGTTGTATTTGATATTTATGACCGCTGCCAATATCGTCGGGCTGAAAATATGGCCTTGATAAGCCCCACTTTTTGGAACTGCATTCAGCAACACCATATTAAACCTTTTTCATGTTTGTCCGTTAGAAAGGCATTGATCCATCATATCATTCTACAAGGTACTCCTGTATACAATTTTTGAAGCAGTGGCGTTTATAATGTATAGAATTTTCTGGAGAAATCGACCAGAATTATTGAAGTTCTTTGTATCTTTATATTTAAATGCTTCTGACATGCCTTGCCTAAAGCACATGGTTTGGACCTCCGTTGATTTCAGCTTTCGGTAACCATCATGGTAGTTATTCAGCGTTTCTGCGTTCAAACAATTGGCAGCACAACTAGTAAACGAGATTGGTCTGTAGGACGAGTGGTTCTTTGCATGTTTGTCTTTCTTTTACAACAGATGATAATGGTTTTTCTGTAGATATACGGTAGTATTCCAGGACTCCAGTGAGCGCGGTTCCCAAAGAGCTTTCATGTTTACTCGAAAGAAACAGCTCTCTAACAGCTGAATTTTAACTATTTTATTACTCGGAGCATGCGAAATGCACAACGAATATATTAAAACGGAGTGAGCGGAGTTTGCACAGAGGCGGCTCGAGGGAAAATCGTGAAAATTTCTTGTCTGTTTTTATCATTCCTGGCTCATTTTCAAGTGGATAGATTTCGACAAATTTTTTGTTCGATAGCAAAAGTGACAAGGAATTGTTCTTTAATTGAATGCGAACAGCTCCGACCCCGTCTTCGGCGTCAAAATGGCAAAAACAGGTTCTTAAAGGTTTTACAAATCTGGTCATACAACCAATGTTTTGCAGTCCACATCCCAAGACCCAGGCTTCGCATCTAAAAATACAAAATCATCTCATCGAGATAATCAACTTGAAATAATAACATACCACAACTTTTTTGATGGACCAATCTTTGGGCCGCTGTAGGGAATATGGTTCGTCGAGCCTTTGCTAGCAATAGCGATTTTTCGTTTTCGGCATGTTACTGCGTGTTTTTACTGTAGAATGAGTGCCTATTAGGTTATCAAGGAAATGATGCTTTTGCTAGCTAGAGTCTAACTTGACTGTTATGATTTTCAGAACGTAGTGGAGATTGTGTGTTGCAGGTGTGAAATCTTTTAAATTCCGTGTGTGTGATCGGCCATAACTCGAGGATGCCACAACCGATTTTCACGATCTTGGGCTCATTCGAACCGGCAGTCGATTTACCGTGTACATCCTCGAGCGTTTTTGAATTGGGGTCTGGTTCCGGGGTCAGGGGTCAAAATGTGGGTTTTTGGCTCCATTTTAGTAGCCTTCACGGAAGCAAGGTCATTTTTATCTTAACTATCGAATTTTTTTCTCTGGATGATTTTATTTCATAGTATAATGATAAATGCCGATGCCTCTTTTTTGTTTTTCGATTAAGGTTCCGGTTATGGATTTATGGGGTTTGAGGTACGGTGGTATGGCGCCCCAATGGTTCCTCTACCCAAAATTTGAAAATTTGTTCTTACGTCTTGATCGGCTGATGAGATTTACCTGGGTGTTTTGTGGCATGGGATAGTCATTGCCGGTGCCGGTTTTGCTCTGCGACCCATGGGTTGGGGGTCATAGGTCAAAATGATGGTTTTAGTACCCTTCACGGAAGCAAGGTTATTTGTACCTTAACATTCTAATTTCTCTAGTTGGTTTTATTTCATAGTAAAATGACAAATGCTGTGTATCTTTTTCTGTTTTTCGATTAAGGCTCCGGTTTTGGAGTTATGGGGTTTGAGGTATGCACCCTCATGGTTCCTCGTTCCAAAATTACAAAATTTGTTCTGACGTCCTGGGCGGCTGAAAAGTTTCACTTGGGGGTTTTGGGCATGGGAAACTTATTGCCGGTGTTAGTTTTGTTGTATTGTGTGATGTCCACATATAGCATATCGACGAATGCTATCGAGAGCTGATTTGATGTGCACGCAAAAGGTGTAGACGTATGTGTACCTATGCTTCATTACGTTCTGCAATCTCGATAGAGTTAATAGTTTATGGGGTTTCGTGAGATTTACTGTTGGCGAACCCGATTTTCGCAATGTAGTCCATTTTCATTTGTTTGGTTATGTATTGTGTGCAGGGCATCAAGAATGGTCTATATATAGGTATTCCGTAAGGCTGAATACAATGATTTGGTTATTGTCTAGCATGCATATTTCATGGGTTAGGGTCAAGGAACCCGATGTCAATAATATGGTCTGTCTTCAGTCGTTTGGTTACCAATTGCGTACATATCACCATGAATTGCCTATATAGGTTTCCCGGTAAGCTGAATACCATGGGTCGGTTATCTGGAGACCAGCAAAAATGTATATATACTTGATGCTTTATCAGCTGTTTTCGGTTGGTTTAGGATCGACGACGTTTTAATGTTTTCGGTGGGTTCACTGTTCCAGAGCTTTTAGGATTGTACTTTCATCAAACGACCTGTTACAGGTGATTAAGCAAAATAACTTAAAAAAGGATTGAAGCTCCGGTTGCGAGTTACTGTTATGTGGCTTTGATGTTACCACCAGCTGTACTGACTACCAACAAAATCAAAGGCAGTCGTCTGAAAAGCAGAAGCGTTAGCTGTATTCCTAAGCTAATTCGCTGAGATGCATTTTAGTTAAGCGAGAAATTTTGGTCTAACCATTGTTTTCAGTACATTTCTAGCAGATTACGTTTTTACTTTTAATACTTAGTTACATTAGTCTGATACAAAGTAGTATATACAGGTAAACTGTTTTGATATTGATCCGTAATGTGACTGACAGTGACAACGGCAGTCTGTAAACTGTTGTATTCGTTTCAGATCACGTGACCGGCGACGATCTCGTTCGCGTTCTGATGATCGCAGACGCCGCAGGTACGTGTTTCATTTGTTGCTCTTACGATACGCTGGCATTTTGGGACCTTTGTGTGCTTCTTGAGTCTGCACTGTAGATATTTAATCATTAGTTGGCTTATATCGGCGGCGATTGCGGAAACAACCGCAAGATCATACCGTTACTCCCGAAACTGGCCATTGGTTTAATGGAATTCTGATGTTTTAAAATATTTAATTCATTCCCAATGTAATTGATATTGTTTTGTTGAGCAAGAATTTCATTTGTGGCATTGCTCGAGTATTCCAATTAGGGGAAACCATGTCTTGGTGATGTTTCACTTGGCAAATTATGTGTAACGCTTGCCTGTTTTACACGTATACCACTGAACTGGCTTCTCCAATTTGCCATAATAATATCTGAGGGAATGGTTTAGGGGGTCCTTCCAGTTTGGAAATTGTGTGAACCGAAAGTACCTGGGGGCGATTGCATCTAGTTCATCAGCGCGGGTCTTCCAGTTGAACTAGGGGACCATATCCTCCAGTTGAACTAGGGGACCATATCCTCCAGTTGAACTGGGGGACCATATCCTCCAGTTGAACTGGGGGACCATATCCTCCAGTTGAACTGGGGACCATATCCTCCAGTTGAACTGGGGGACCATATCCTCCAGTTGAACTGGGGGACCATATCCTCCAGTTGAACTGGGGACCATATCCTCCAGTTGAACTGGGGTACCATAAAGTACTGTAGCCTCTAGAAAACGCTAAAAATATCTAATTTGAAAACTGATTGTAATTGTGCGTACTTCATAAGGGGAAATTTTAATGATATTTAGTTCGCAGAGGGATTTTTTAGCCAAAAAAGGGGGAAATTACCACATTATTTAATCTGTCGGGCAAAAAAATTGTTGGCGACAGAGATCGTTGGGATTATGAACTAGAGAGAGGCCAAAATTTACCTGCGGGGCATGAACGGGGGAGCCGGGATGGGGGTTGGAATACCTGGCGGCATCCTTCCCACTTATTTGAAGACGCCAACTTGATATCGTGCAGCTTGTGATAGCGATGCTCGGATATTATCTACGACGTAGCAATATGCGGGTACCCTAGAGTTGCATTTAGGAATAAGTTGAAAATTTTAAGTGACAGCTTGAGGGGGGGTCCTTGATTCGATACTTAGACTAATTAAGCGAACGGCAATTCATTTGACCGTGTAAGGATACAGATTTATTATAAACACAAAATTCTTCTTCAAAACTGTTTAGATTTCTATCTTGTTGTTTTTTACCTCACATAAACTTATGATATATATCGCTACTGCTATCATAATATGCTCACCACTTGTCGGCCATTTGAAAAAATTGTAGTCTCAGCCTAGTTTACTATCCGAAAAAACTGTCGAAATTTAGCATTTTCATCTTAGGATTATTCAAGGATTCTCCATTGTTTTTGAATTAACTAAATTTCTGACTCCATTTTCTGACGTTACAACTTATAGTGAGAGTCTGGTGGATTATATAAGGAAACCCTACAGGAAACCCTAGGTTATAAATTTGCTCTTGGTATCAATATAGCCTGTCGTATTATTGCCCACATTGATCCTATTTTTGTGATTTTTAGCTACTTTGGGAGTGACAATCTGTTATGACCGTGGTAAAAATCTCGACATTTTCGACGAGAAATTCTGCGAAGAGCAAAAAACAATTTAACCATACATTCAAAGACTGAATATGTAGGTTTTGAAAATAGTACCTCGTGTGGTTACATACTTTTGCGAAAATTTCTAAATTCAACTGCACCACGTTTCTATTTTTTGGCAGAATTTGTCTATGTAGTCCCGGCGACTAAACTTGGAAGCCGGTTGTATTTTGATCAAGTCTTATTTCAAATAAATTGCCCATCGGTGGCTTCATTGTGTTTTCTCTAAACTTCCACGATGTCCCGAATTTCCACTGTAGCGTGCAAAGATTCCCCGAATACTGTTTAAAGCATCAAAAAATTCCATGTGTCTTAAAATAACATTTGGTTGATGGAATTTCATAGTGTATTCGACTAATGAATTCTAATTATTGTACATACAGTTTTTATTATTGCTTTTCGTATACATTTTTGGTCTCATTGATAACTAAAATTTTTGAACAATCTCTGTTTTTCAGTCAGTGCCGTGCTATAAATAATGTCAAAATTATTTTTAACGTTTTTGACGAAAAATTAATTTTAAAGCCGTAAATTGACTTGGAAGAGCGACCTGCTCAATCTGAACACTGTATTGTGGCTTTTTTCAGGCGAAGCAGTCGTTCGTATTCGCGTGACCGTAGCTATAGAGATCGGTCCCGATCACCGCCTTATCGGGGCTATGGAGGCGGTGGTGGGCGTGGCCCGCGTTATGGAGGCGGCGGTGGTGGTGGTGGTGGAGGACGCGGAGTTGGGGTAAGCTTGACGCATTCTGGCTTCTTCGTTTATACTGTTCTTTTAGCGTTACGTCATACAGTATACATTAGTTGTATGCACATTGAAGGTATTTCTGTTAGTTTAAACGTATTAATCATAAACTTGAATACTTGCGACTACGACGGAATTTACTAATGAGGTCCTTGCCATACAGTGGATAGGGTAGCAGTGCACTGAGCAATAATACCGTGCTGATGCTGACGGTGCGGCTATTTTTCCTACCTGAAAACGTCGACGCTTAGATATTCTATATGAACGACGAGAAATTTGAACGAATGTACAGTTTACTTAGTAGTGGCGTATATTTGAAGGAGTAACCGAAGTTATGGTTCTGGGAAAAGCTTGTTCAGTTCTTTCAAACGCAGAAATCATGTTGTAATCGGAATTTCGATTAAAAATATTGTTGTACACTTTTTCTCCGTCTCTTGTCCTAACATAGACTTTTATCAATACAGGACAGTTGTCAAATTCCCTCTCCATACCGTACAAAACCAGGGTAAATGAGATTGCACTTTGAAATAATATAAGAAGAACAAATGTGCATTGGATTCTGCTAATCCTGTGGGCATTCTGGTTTGCCTCGAAATGTGCTGGAGAACCGAACTGGGAGGCGAATTCGCTTTCCCTGTCAAACTGTTGAGACTGAAAATGGCGGAAATGTAGTATGATACCCAGTTTTTAGTAATAATGTTGTATATTTTTATTGACACTCTACTGGGCTCACTATTCGCTGAAAATTTTCCCAGTGGGTATGAACCAGGGTAGCCTGGGTGTGCCAAGCGGAAAACGATAAAATATCGTGTCAGAAACACTGCCAAAACGTTTTTGACGGAGATAAAAGCTATTTTGAAACAAATTTTGGCAAAATTTGCGAAATTTTTGGCTTCAGAACGAAATTTTAGTACAATTTTTTTGTACTTTGGAACGATTGGAAACAAAAACTTCCAAGTGGCGGTGAACCAGTGGGAACCCAGAATTTTGCCAGGGGTGTCATGAACGGGGCACCTGTTCTGAACCAGGGGACACCGAAAAATATCAGGCCCCCACCCCCTCCCAATTTGGAGAGCCCTGCTCTATAAGGCTGACTGCAATGTTAGGCTTTTAGCCATGTGGTGCAAATATATAAGGATTTTTAGTTTCCTTAAAGAAACATTACTATATTTTTGCCCTTTAGATAAATTGCCGTGTTTTTAATCGAGCAGAAACTTCTAGGGGGAAGCCGAAGCTAAAACATACCGAATAATGTACCTGTAAATATAACGTTATGCTCAGTTTCCTCACAAGAACATTATGCGTTGCGGATGCGGTGCTTTCAGTATAGACTTATTCGCATTGCGTCTTGCGACGATTGAAGTAGCAACATGGCCTGGTTCAAAAAATTGCCCACTGTACGCATAATAGCGTACATTTTGTATACTTTAGAGCAAAAATGTGAAAAACAATATTTAAACGGAACTCCGGTTCTGGTATCGAATATATTTTTGGAGTAACAGGAATCCATTTTTTGCAAAAGAATTTAATGTTACTCCAAATCCTATAGGTGCATACATTTGATCTTTCGTATTTAGCGTCTTTCACTACGACAAATTGCGTGGCTGGGTAGCTTTCACGTAATTCTATCTAGATATTCATTCCTATTTAGTTAAATTTTGTAAAACAGCATCACGAATTTTTTTCTGGCTTACTAATGTAGGTCGCTTGTCAAAACGAAGCGAGCGGAGTTTGCACTGAAGCCGCGAGAAGGAGAGATCGTGGAAATTTTTTTTGTATTTCATACACGCATAACTCAGCTTCTGGTGCATGGATTTCGATAAATTTGTTATTCCGTCGTGAAATTAATGAGGATGTGTCCTTTAGTTGAACGCTAATAGCAGCCACCTCATCTTCGTGGTCGAAATGACAAAATACCTGTTTTTAAAGCTCTTTACCAAATCTGGCCTAGTACCAGTTTCAGATCATGCCGCGCTACGCAGGCTTCTCATCAAAAAACCGAGACCACCATGGGAATCAGCTCATCGAGATACGCATTTTTAAGGGACAACTATTTGTGCCCCTGTGCGCTCGAATATGGCTCGTAGACCTATATTAAATAGTGATTGTTCAATTTCAGCATGTTGTGTGTTTTTACCTTCCAACTAGTGTCTATTAGGTAATATCAACCACTCTGAATACGATGGTTTTGCAACTTAAACTCCAACTCTAATATTTCACGCCTTTTCAGATGTTTCAATATGTAGAGTCAATGAATCCGATTGCCAGATTTTGGTTTGTTTATATAGTGATCACAACGAACCTTTCATACTATAAGGGGTTTAGGGTCAATGAACCTGTTTTCTGAATATAGCCTGTCTTCGGTTGTTTGCTTATGTATTGAATATACACAGGGCACCAAGAACGATCTACATATAGATTTTTAGAACGCTGCATATGATGGTTATTTAGAGACCAGCACAAATGTTTGATGCGTTTTTAGTTGTTTTCGATTTGTTTAGGGTCGACGAGGTTTTAGGGTTTTCAATGGGTTCAGGTTCATGTGGTTTTAGGGTGGTATATGCATCAAACAGCCCATTACATGTGATTACACACAATGATACCACGCTCGCTCCGTTTTACATTCGCATGCTGGCCAGGCCATGGTCCTTCGGAACGTGGGACATGTTCATTCTCGGAGTAATTTCAAAGTGGGGGAATATATTTTGTTAAAAAACTAAATATTTTCAAATAGGTTTACTGCCGTGCATGTATTTTTAAGCTATAAAGCTACGTTTTGGCATTAGATATAGCGGTAATTAATCTTTAAAATACATTTTGCATACAAAAAACATAAATTTTGAGACAAAATCGCTTTCACTTTAGATGAACATGGGGGTTTCGGTCAAGTTGTGGAAGAAGGGGTTTGGAAAGTATAAGGGTCTGCCGTCCTCCAACTGCGGACAGGTCGGCCATGCGAGATACTAGTTAGTTGTGTATGGTGTTGTTTAACGGGTATGAATTGCATAGTCGAAGATTGACGGAACACCACACGTTGTCGGGATTTATAGGTATTAATGGCAGCTATAGTCATTGAACATATCTTTGCGCTCGTCGTAACGTGTTGATGACTTGTCGAAATACACTGAGATCAGTTCCGTTTACATGTTTACTGAATAAATACAGCATATCGGATATATATTGAAATTGATTTATGTACGTTTCAGGCTATACTCGTCGATGTAAATGTACCATAATGCTTGTAACCGATGTGTAAACATTCACAGTCGGGTGTTTTTCGACTACAATCCTAGATGGGATTATTACTACATTATGATTACCCGAATAGCCTAAATTACCTTGCTTTAGTGCTAAACGTATTGGCGTAAGTGACCCTTTAACACCACACATGAGCATAGTGTGCTAACCCCAGAGGGCTCAGCTACCCCTCCCTCCCCGCAGCGACAGCACCGAAGACGACGCACCCTCGACGACCTGCTTACTCCTCCTGAAAGCGCCTCCACATTGGACTTCAAACCTTGCGCATGCATTTTTTACAGAATCTCATTATGAACATATCTTCCTAAATATTTTTCTACATACAGCACTTTTTCTTGTAAGAGCTGCTCGGTGTTTTTGTAACCTTTATAAATGCTCAAATCGCTTATAGTAACTTACTCCTCAATAGAATTGTTTGCTTTGCGAAACGTGGTTGTGTTACTGGAGGCGTTACACTGACTTTGTTGATATAATAATTTAAGAATGAAAATGAAACTGAAAATCTCTCAAGAAGAGAAAACTACCTCCAGAACAATCGTTGTTGTTTGAACTACCGTGAAGGAAGGAAGAGAAATCATAAATGTATACTGTGTTGTGTAAACCCACATGTGTCACGACCCGTAACTAGAATAGAAATCAGTTGCGTTCTGTGAAGAATTTTGGGTGACGAAAAAACTGCTTATCACGCCGGTGACACTGTGCCGAACAAGCGGTGAAAACATGAAAATTGGTACTTCGTTTTCGTAGGTACATGGATAATGTCGTGGTTAATTGTCAGAGTTCTTGGAAGAAGTGATTTTTTAATATATTTGCTGAACAAATTGTATAGGCTCTGCTAGGCGATGATATTGGAACAATTTTAGGTTTCCATCCTTTTTCTTGCAGCAGGGGTTCTTTAAGGCTTTTGCCATAACTGTATGGCCGTTATGCGAGGAAAGATTATGTTGTCTGTGGGTTTGTTGATTAGTTTTAAGTGTGGGTCGTACCTAAGCCATTTGGATGGCCACAATGCATCTCGTTGTTAATGCGTTAAAGCATTAAACCCATAGGAATGTCAACTAATTTCATTTGAAGAAACACATTGAGTCTAAGCAGCGTAGAATTATGGATGCGATGACTTAAATCAAAGTTCGTCTTAAAATGGTTGTCTAAACCCTGATAAGACACAAATTATCTTCACCTGAGATTTTGATACTCAGCGAAGGCTAAGAGGACCTGTCGAAATACAGCCGGGGTCCTGTCAGATATCTGATACCACTTATGTAGTCAGTCGGTTGTTTTTTGATTTCAGTATTCCACGGATAGCTTTTACCGCGATGCCTTACTTAAGCACTTCTCTGCTCTGTCGTAGGAGTCCGGTTTTAATTTTACGAGCGCGTTGTATTTGATAACAAAATGATACTGTAATTGTAGCTGTGAAATATTGCGGAACTTATAGTTGTATAAGAATTCAGACGTTTTGTGCTAATTCAATTTTGGATGTATTTATCTTTTTGGCCGCATAAAACTAATTGTGATTTTATGATGTCATGACACCGACAATTTAAATAATGAAAATGTTAAAACGGATCTAGGAGAGAAAAATTAACTTGAGGCGTCTTGTCATTGCAGTGGATTTCAAGCTTGTAAAATTACTTCTAGTGAAATATATAATGTTTATTAATATAATGGCACATATTCTGCTGACTAGCCGGTTTATCGAAATTATCAAAATTATACCTGTGAGTCCGCTACCCGAGAGAATGACTATAACGGAATCTGGGGTATGTGATGGTCAGAGAAAAACTAAATACTTGTAGTTTTGCCACTGGACATAATTTCAACAAGGAAAATATTGGCTGATGTGGGAAAGATTTGTTGATTTTTAAGTATACTTGGGGAGAATTAGCATATTGTATGGCCCGCTGAGAAAATTGGCTAAGTTTTATGCGCGAAGGCATACACTTTGGAGAGCCAGAATATACTCCTGGGGCCTTCCCTTTGTTGAAAAGGTTAGATTTGATTTCAATACTAACCTTCAAGTGTTGTAATTGACCCAGCCAGCTAAATTGAATACATATTCATCTTTTATCGAATTTCCATTTTGATAACATTATTTTAATATGGTCGTTGCAATGGTTATATTCATACATTTTCAGAGTGGCTTCATTTTTCGTTTAGCTTTTTCGAATATTTCGATTAAATAACCTGTCGTACTGTATAATGATTGCTACCTTATTGCTTTCAGTTCCCGGAAAATCCACAGCCGAGCCGTTGTATTGGTGTTTTTGGATTGAGTCTGTACACAAACGAGCGCGATTTGAAGGATTATTTCAACAAATTTGGTCCGATCGAAGACGTTCAGCTGGTGTACGATCATCCTGTAAGTTGGCAAACTTTCTAGCTGCTTGGCTGCTCAGATTTTATAAAATTGGCGAAGTCGACCGAACCCTGGTTTCCAATGGCAAAGTTGATAGCTCGCGCGATCAAGAATCTCTTTATCATATATTGTAATAGCCTGGTAGTATCAACAAGAAACACCAGAACAAATGATCAAGTCGATTCGTTGATTAAATGTATAGCCAAATAAATAGACTGGCTGCATTTTGGAAATCCCAGCTTATCTTGAAAACCATTCCCCCCAGGAAATTTATAATTGAAACGCAATTTCGTCCAGTAGAGATTTTTTATTTAACGCGTATTTGTGCGCATAACGTTTTGTTTCCGCTGCTCTAGTTATTTCCTACCTAAATTCTCACAAAACTGACACGAAATGGAAACTGGTTTTGATCACTTGGGGTAACTCGGACATTTTTTTGTTCTGCTCATTTGAGTTTACCCAATACTTTGAGCTATAACTCTTGCATGAAGCATGGAATACAAAAATCGGATATGTAGAATCCTCTCATCTATAGTTATCACTTTGCTGTTCGATGTGGTTGTAGCTTCCCTTTGATATATTGTCGGTGTATTATTTGTTATTGTAAGACTTTGACGAACCGAATTTGGAACCTGTCAAATATCACTAGGCGCAAATTGCCATACTGCCTCTATTTCCCCTCGCTCCGTTTCCATGGGCAGATTTGGTAAAGAACAAAATCAATTTTTCTCATTTTGACCCAGAAAACTATTTCGGAGTTCTCAGCGAGATGCGCCGACAGATAAAATTTTACTGCCATCTTTCTCACTAGTGCCCTCAGCCATAGCTCCAGTCGCTTCGCTCGCTACGATTCAGTTATTGTTGTTGTGGTAATTTAATGAAAACTGATTTTGGAACCTTGCAATAGTCCCTCTGTTTATCACCGCTGCGCGAGTAACTCGTAATTTATGATGAAGTATTTTAAGAATCAGACGTTTGATTGTAAGCTTCAGTGCAGTTTGCAAATACGTACCGAACATGTTTTCCCGAAATGTATATACAAACTATGCTGTAACTGTTTGTGTTGTTGTGTTAAAGAAATTTTAAGAAATGTATCTGAGCAAATTATCGTAATGCGCAAGTAGAGTTATCCTGGGCCCCTTGATAATCCTATTTTGTTATAACTGGTAGTGACTCGCAAACCCTTGTTACGAAACAGATGCCGAAACTTCGTCGCTTTTTCGTTAACAGAAAATTGGTAAAATCAGAAACAAGAACCAAAAATCACACCTTGTGTCTTCAATTTGTAGGAACACGGTCATCTAATACCCAGCAGCTTTTCATTTGTATTTGTCTCTGCTAGCAAACAAATTTAACTTAATAGTGACGTCACAGATTAATCGGCTTTGTGGTTTAGCTCACATTCTTCACGGAAAAAGATGGTGTTATCCAAATGCGGTAATTTTCGTTCGCAAAGAAATCTGTAATTTTCATTGAACACAAATTTACCGGATTTGTATCGCAGAGCCGTGTGTTTGCTAACAGTTTTGCACCGTATTACTGTTCACCAAAAATGTTCGGTAACAGATTTTTAAGCGAAATAACAAAATAGGATGGACATGGGTTAAGTTTATTGTCGTTTAAGCAATAATGATCCACTTTTACACAGTTTGTGTAAGAGTGAAATGAATTTCAAAAAAACGATATGTTTACTCAATTGAAAGGATATCGGCCTGGCTAACCTATGAAGGCATCGAAGCATAAGAAAATGGGAGTGTAAAATGCAAGTAGCTCTCATGACTAACTATGAGCCATTGTTTGAGGCTAAAATTATATTTTATTACGTAGCAATGTTCTTAATGGTACGTGATTGATGAACGCTATACTTATTCATAAGAAAATATATTTATAATTACGGCGCACTACTCAGAAGTCCGTTGATTCACTTTTTTTGCTGTTTCAGCGCATTGAAAATCGATTTTCTCGGGGGAGTGCCTTACCAGGGGTTCGTTGTTTCACTTGTTTTTGGTTTTAACGAGTAGCTGAAAATGGTTTTTCTAGGAAAGATCTGTGTCTGGGTTCGCCTTTATGTGCTCGAGCTTTTCCTTTCATAACTTGAGCGGTTCACATTTAGTGTGGGAGTTTAAAGCATTGATTTTGCTTTTCAGTATTGTAATGCAGTTTAGTGAATAGGCTTCTGACGGGGTGCGCCATACTTTTATTTATACCGCCAAGTGCTGGAAAAACTATTTTAATAGCTGTGTAATTGTTGGCAGAATTTTATGTCTTTCATTATGTTTTATTTGACGAGTGTAGCTGTGCCGCAGCGCTTGTTTCCACGTTTTCCCTATTGATATGGAATAGATATAGCGATGAATTTAGGTTTAGCGCTGCTAAATATATTTGGTTTTTATATTGACAAAATTATGTTTCCTATAACAGCTCCTAGGATCATTCGCTTTATATTTCAACTAATCCTCAAATGCTTACTTGCCTGTCCACAGCCCTCCGAAAAGTGGCGGGACTTCGGGGGCCCCCATGTTCATTCTCGGCGGAAATTTCAAAGTGGGGGGATAAATTTTGCTTAAAAATACAAAATATTTCCATATTTTAATGCATTTTTACTACTGTGAACGTACTTTCAAGCTAAAAAACAATATTTTAGAATTATAAATAGTGGTAATTAATGTTTAAAAAACAATTTGCAAACGAAGAACATAAATTTTTGGAATTAGTTGAACATTGAGGGTTTCGGCCGAGTGGGGGGGGGCGGACATGGGGGGATTTGGAAAGTGGGGGGTCCCCCCACTGTGGTCAGGCCAGGCTTATGCTAACGATTTGGAAGCGGCTTTCATGTTTTGCCTTCTCTGGCGAGTAAACTGTCGTTTCGTATATAGATATGTACTTCGATCTGCGTTGTGTAGTAACGTTTATTGCCACTGAGTACAAATCGAGGATAATTATAACGTATATGTGCAGTTCACACTGTTTGCAACTTCCCAAAATGGTCTTGTTTTGATTTTCGTGGTCTTTACATTGAAGGCACAGCAAACTAGATTACCGCTATCACAACTGAAACAATGTTTGCTACCCAGAACTAGACGCCACCATCTACGCGCTTTCACTTACAGCCACATATACTTATTGCGGCGAGTGCTAAAATCTGCTTCGTGTTCGTCCGTGGCGGACAAACTTGGGTGTTGTATGGAGATGTATTTTAAAACATTAGTTTCTTTCTGATATTGAACACCTCCACAAGGGCAATGGATGAACCATTTTTTTATTTTAGACTGGTCGGTCACGTGGATTTGGCTTCATTTACTTTGAAAATCTGGACGATGCGATTGATGTAAGTTTATTGGAATTATCTTCTGAGATAGACGTCGGTGTGTCACTTTTTGCTAAAAGGCAATGTTTTATTGTTGATAACGGTCGTTGTTTTCCAACTTGCGCCTTAACAAAGTAGACAACGAACTAGAGTTGCAGCCGGGTCCGGGTATTCCGGGTATTTTTCGAAGAAAAATCCGGGTCCGGGTATTTACCTCCAACAAATTCCGGATCCGGGTATTCTTCCAAAGAAAATTCCGGGTTCGGGAATTGTAAAAATACCCGGACCAAAGTTCAACAGTGTTGCTGTTGCCATATATACGCATTGAGCAAGGGCGTTGGATCATGTAAAGCGTTGAAATGAAACAGCATTCGTTTCTTGATATTGCGTTTATACCTGATCGCGTTCGTTAGCGTGTAGCAATAATTGCGTTCTTTTGTGCAAAAAGCTAAGGTCAAAAATAAGGTGGCTAGGGCTGGCAATCGACTCCGAATGTTTTGTACCTAAGTACTATATATACAACGTATAGCACGAGAGTAACAACGCATGGTTTAGAAACCGAGACTGAAAAACCTTGTGACAGTTCGTACGTTGTTAACGCCTTGCAAAGATATGTAAACAAGCGAGTATATTTCTATTTTAGAAGCGAGCCTAGGAATTTCAGTATTCTCGCCTCTAGTAGGTGCGCATCTTCTCCATTGTTTCGACATTATGGCCCTGGCTATTTTACCCCATTACAATTTTTATTCTCTCGTCAACTTCTGGGTATTCCGGGTATTTTTGTTTCAAAATTTCGGGTCCGGGTATTTGCCTCCAACAAATTCCGGGTCCGGGTCCGGGTATTTCTTTCCAAAAATTCCGGGTCCGGGTATTTCTTTCCAAAAATTCCGGGTCCGGGTATTTCTTTCCAAAAATTCCGGGTCCGGGTCCGGGTATTTCTTTCCAAAAATTCCGGGTCCGGGTATTAATTTTTAACTTTTGTAACTCTACAACGAACATCCCTTAGATAAAACAACTCCGGTGTGCACAGCTAAAGTCAGTGAACTCATGCATAAGTCCATTTGCAGCTTTATCTTAAACGGGTCGTCTAGCTCAAACATGGCGATACTGTTAGAAATTATGCGCTATAGCACGATAAATTCTTTATATCTTTGAAAGAGTGATTTATAATTTTCGCAAATATATGCTTCTAATATCAGACCGGAAAATGACTGTGACAAACCGGGTAATTTGACAGTTTTAATGTGTTGCTTTTGTTCAATGGCCTATTGTTGTATTTCTACTTGAAGGGAGCTGAGGAAGATCAATTTGGAACCTTTAAACGGCCTACTGTCATTATTTAAGTAACGTTTGTAGTTTGATTACTGGCTCCGACGTTCCTGGATGAAGAATACAGCTGGTATTGACGTTTTAGGCAAAAGAAAGCAGCGGAGGCGTCGAGTTGGATGGTCATAAAATCCGGGTCGATTTTTCGCTAACCAAACGCGCTCACACTCCGACGCCTGGTGTCTATATGGGCCGTGTAGCTGCGTAAATCCACTTTTGTTTTTTATTATAGTGTATTAGTTGAGGACTTTTCGATTCTTTATTTTTCTTGTTGTAAGCGCTGTTTTGTTGCATACACTTGAGTTTGCAAGTGCAGATTCAACTTATAGATTGGCTGATGCAAGCATTTGAAATGTGTTGTTGATTTTACAAATTATGTCAAGTTCTAAAGTTCAAAACTTGGGGCTATTTCGTTACCGTCAGTGAGGGCTGCTACAAACAAGATGCATTTGGTGACATTGATTTGCGGACAAATAAGACACTTTCACTTAAGCCGATTAGATCTCAGTTTGTCCCCATTTACTCGTGGGGCGACATGTTCTATGTTTTGTTACAAGCGATGCTTGAAAATTATGCAGTGATTGATCACATTTATTTCGTATCAGTATATCGGTACTGATAAATATGCTGCTTAACAATACGTTCAGGTCTCGTTGGATGTTAAATCTGTCTGGGGAGGGACATTTTTGAACGTTGTAGCAATGCCATATAAAAAATTGACAATATTAGCGAAAATAAAGGCTTCTAGAAACATTGCTTATACCTATATATTTTGGTCGCGAGGTCATTATTCTTTTGCAGATTTACGTCGCTTTTCTGGTTTCTCTAGTTCTGTTATTAGAGACAGTACTATGACCGATTTTTCTGTCGTGATTTAGCTATAAATATTGTTAGCTGTGTTCGACGGTATCAATGTTAGGACGAGGTATTAAACTTTGTGACTTAAATTATTGTGTTAAAAACTATTTTCCTATATAACTTTTTAGGCCCGTGTTTTAATATCATTGCGATTCGTATTCACGATCCGCGAGGCGTCCTGTTATCCCTCTGTGTAAACATAGCTGGTGCATTTTTCAAGAGTACTTCATGTTCTTTTGTAAACGGAAACTCGAGTGCTATTTTTTCTAGAGCCAAACATCACTCTTCTCCTAAAACAGGCGACTGCCGGAAAAGTCGGTCCGTGTCGCCGTGCGATTCACGTAGCTCGTATCGTGCTAACAGTCGCAATTATGGCTACAGATCAGAAAACTATTCAGGGCACAGCCCTAGAAATGGGTCTGCTCGCCGGGCGGGTCGACGCTGATTTTTTCAGTTTGGGCCATAATATAAACATTCGGGAAACGCTGGAGCTTTGGGGATATTATTTATATTTTACGATACAAAATAATAACAATAGCATTTTGTCGATATTTTTATAATTTTCTTGGTGAGTGAAAATATTATAGTGGTGGACATTCTGTAATAATTGCTAAACTATGTTTTGTTTATTATCTTTTTAACATTCGGAAAGGAATACGTTGACGCTTGAGGTGAGAAGGGGCAAATTTTCACGGTGGCTCTGTTCTTCCTTAACCATGGCCGGTTCGGCTTTTCATAAACTGCCCGACTGAACTCCGCTCTCAGCTCGACTCTTAAAGGCTTCTACTGATGTCTGCAATCTCCTAATGTGGGGAGACCATAATCAAGCCTTAATTTGCACCCATAGCTTCCAGTAGGCTGGCAGAAGTAACCCCCTTTGGTATGGCAGCTAACTGACAATTGCAATATCAGCTGTAGTTATATTTCGTGTTTTGACTTAGATTCAGTCTTTATACATCACCGAGCTTGGACTCTAAACGCCCTCCTCTGGAGACGGCTACGGTCAGTGTGGCTTTGTGTGAAGATTATAAATTAGAAAACAAAGCTGTTTTCCATTAAACATGCGTTCCAAAACATAGAATTAAAATTGTCTAAACTACAAAACGCTGCACTTGTAGCACGTCAACTGGAAACTGCTTTTGTAAATAACTTGCTGTGGAGGTGACGGAATTATTGGACACTTCAAAGTAGTACTCGCCAAAACTGACTATCGCATTTCGAGCGAGCGAGTCGACAGCGGCTTGCTCCAGCTGTCCAAATTATTATAATTTAGATAATTCAGTCGTGAGCAAGGACACACTGTCATTCTTGGCAAGTATTGTAGCAATAAACTCTTCATTGCGTAACCAAAAAATTATTTGCGTTGCATTCATGAAAGAACAAATAAATGTGCGGGTGTTGTAAACCGACAAACCTGAATTGAAGCGATGTTAACAAACAAATTTGTAAAGTCAATAAGACAAAACTGCAGTCATCGGTTGGCACAGCCGCTGGAAAAGCATTCCTTTTACTGCACAGGATGCCCCCTTCCTGGAGATTTTCCTTTCGTTTGATGCCTCGTAGAACAAAACACAGCATTTCCTGGAATTTTTAGCGCGAAAGTTGGAAAATGACCCTCTCTTTTCAAGTTTTTTCACGGAGCATGATTTCATCGCTGTGTCCGTTTTGAAACAAAAATGAAAAAAATCTAATTATGGAAACAAAGCCGTCATGGTTAAAACGATGGAAAGTGAATGAGCTGCAAGAGTTTGAGGTCAAGCGTAAAGTTGCACAACTTGAGGCATCCGTGTTCGCTGAGGCGAGACTGAATTAAACTTGGTTTGATGAAACATTAACTTAATATTTGCATTACAATTGTATTTAGTTTGAGTTTGATCTGAATTATTTTCGCGGGATTTGAGGCTCGTCGGACTCGTCCATCATGGGTCGTGCCTGGAGTTAACAAAAACATTAGGGAAAGAAGTACAAGTGTTTTGGGTTTATGATTTCTAAACTAATATAGCGTAAAGTCGACGATATTTTCACAAAGCAAAAGATAAAAGATATGTCGATTTTACCGGATTGGTATTATTTTATGCGGTTTCAAACTACTACACTGTGAGGACTTTATTGTTTTGTAGCAGTATCAACCTATTGACCGTTATTTAACGAAGAAACACGTTTTGTGTTTTTTTTGCAGCCGCAACTACCGAGATGACGACTACAGGAGAGGCCGGCATTCGCCTGAGCGACGACGTTCGCGTTCGCCCCGACGCCGTTATTCACGGTCGTACTCAGGATCGCCTCCGCCCCGGCGCCGATCCCGGGACGATTACTACGATTGATCCAGAGGCGGGTTCCATCTACCGGAATTGTTGTATTACGAGACGCATGTGAAGAGCACTCTTTAAGAACTAGACTCGTTGAATAAAATTTGTTGCGGCGATATGCCGCGTGTTTTGCCAAGCCTGTTTTTGAATTCGTTTCCTTGACTGCAGCTGTAATATGTTTTGCAATCGCCATTTCATTCACCGCATTTTCTATATCGTGGAAAGGCAAAGTTGGCTCTTTCAAGATGGGATATTATTGTTTCCTGAAAGAGTCATTTTGTTTGCTTCTCTTTCTTATGTGAAAAAAGAACAGTGAAATAATCGGTCAATTAGAACCGTTAAATTTTTACTAGTTGTATTGCTTTGAGTTTTTGGTGCCACAGCCACAAATAACATTACATCCGAAACTTAATAGTACGATAGTTGAATTGAAAGTAGCATGTGTTTTTAAGTTTATTCTTCTTTGCCGCCATTGTCGGCTGTCAATAAGATTTTTGGGCTTCGTAAATGAATCTGAAGGAGGACACGCGGACGCACCGACCATACGTTGGTCATCATGCTTTGTGGCTGGTGTGAACATACTACGGCGTTACGGTAATGCATTTGATGGTGTCCGACCCATGGGTCATTTCACGCTACGATGACCTTTTGGTCGGGAGGGATAAAACTGTATATTTTGGCCAGTAGCACATAAACGTGCAGGGAACTAGTAAAACTGTTATTCTAGGAAGCCGCATTACTTAGCTAGTTCAAACAGAAAAAAAATTTTTCGGCTTCATGCACGCCGTAAGAGGCTGGACATCCACATAAGTCCCAAATTGACAAAATTCGTAATGACTAATTTTACGACCTCTTTTTTTCGGGTAGTGTCGTGGCTCCGCGATCGAAGTTATGGCCCAAATTCTTTTCTATGCAGGATTAGTCAGGTCTACACAACATTTTTAATTGCACGATTTTCAAAGCTACTCCAATCATGGAGAGTGACAGCTGTTGATATGGCATGAACCCCAGTTTTACCCCCCCCCGACCAAATTCTTTTTTTGATCATTGCTCGTTACTTATGCATGGTGCATAAACGTTGTTCATATATCATACCTGTCCCCTGGGTGCCTTTTGAATAAATATTAACCCAGGTGCTTGCTGTTACTTACCCCAGCGCTAGGGTCAAAAGGTCGATTTTAGCACATTTGATTACCCCCCCCCCGATCGTTGCTAGTTAGGGGTATGGTGGAGTCAGTAGAAGTCAATTAATTTGTCTGTTATGGTTCTTTCCAATCACGAAGCGAATGGTGAAACGACCTGAGCTCTATCTCGTTCCCGACCTGTTGATCTCAGGCTTTTACCCCCCCCCCGACCACCACCAAAATGTGGAAAAATCGAACATATGATGTTCTTTCGAGGAAATTTCACGCTTTTGGTTCATAATACATTGTGGCAATACATTTCGACGACATATGCCGCAAAATTATTTTTTGAAAATATTCTAAATTTACCCCCCCGGACCATGGTCTCAGGCATGTACACTGGCAATTGATATGGGCTGCCATTTTTTACCCTCATAGTGGAAATTGTGGTATAGAATATCTTACATACCGTTTTCAAGTTAACTATGCTGGTTAAACACGGTCGAATTGGCCATTTCACATCCCCCCGCCAAATTTTACCCCCACCCGACCCAAGCTACTTCCGGCATTCTAGCATATCTGGCAAAGGGTATGTTTTGAATTTTTTTGCATAACACTTCCCCCAGGCTAAACTATTTATATAAATAGCTATCGTTTATGGCCGCTTCGTTTCCATTTAATAACCGGTATAAATCGGCACCCCCGTGTTTTAAAAGTGTTAAATTTGACCCAAGAATAGGCATAAAAAGCTTAATTTTTGATATACGGAGTTCCGCATAACGTCATTTTGACCGCGCTGACGGGCTGCACGAGATACGATCTGAGGGTGTAAAATAAAGATAATCGGAGCCGAAAAAGTCAGTCATTTTTTTTCTGGGGCAAAACGTCATCGTAGCGTGAAATGACCCCCATGTTAAATATTCTTAAAATGCTATTTTTTCGTTTTGCTGTAACGAGTCATTTCAAGCGAAATCCTGAGCATAATTGGTATTTTGTTCGAAATATTTGGTTTACGGACATCCTCAGCTTGTGTCTTCGAACTCTAACTCGGGCCAAGTGGTATTTTATTCGGTAATTATTGTTGGTAAACCGAGCATTGGTTTTGTTTTAATATAATGAATTGTGAATATCGTCCCGCGGCTATTTAGTTTTTTTGTATTAGCACAAAGCAATCGTCGGTGTGGTTTAGCTTCTCGGAAATGCAGATTAATGCGTATACCAGGAACTCAAAATTTATGCCGTCTTTTTGTTTCATTTTTATTGTTGTTTAGCATTGATTAACTCGGCGGAATGTATATATCTCTTATATGTGGGCACCATAGTCTGACGGAACTAGCAGTTCTGGAACGGAACCGTACCATTTTATTGTGGTTTTTCGCGTACCGAAGTCAGCAAATTTATTAAGCATAAAGATGTGTCCAAACTTTCTTAAAAATTTGAATGCATCTTTTGCGTGTTTAGAGAGCTTGACCGCGCGAACGCCGTTCAAACTCTTAGACGTATTATTTTAGGTTCTTTACCGTTATCCCCACCAGCCCGCATTAGCCCAAAAATGGTATTCTGGAAATTTTGGTATTTTTGTGATCCTCGATGTCCGGTGACCGGATCTTAACCGTTTCGCTACCGCAATGTCAAACACAACACAAAAAACAAATGATATTGAGCTCAGTGAAAGTAATAAACATCAAATAGATGTCAAAAATAGTTGTAGCTGTAAAATACGATAGTGCCCAGCATACTGCACACAGGCTGTTAAAGGTAGGCTTAGAGCTGGCGAGTTGAATTCATAGGCCCTTGAAAAGTTTTTAATTTATATATACCAGATATGGATGAAAATTTTGACTTTTGCATTCTGACCTCGTATCAAATGATAAACTAAACTCCCGTGTCATCTAACAGACCAAAGATTATAAGTATAGAACGAACAGTATTGTCTCATAGGTTGGGGCTGCTCTACTTCTCCCTCAATAATAATAATTGTACGCAATGATAGATTTGCCAGTGCCTACTGTTGGCCGACTGCACTGCCGACCGTTGGCCTTCTGACGACCGTTGGCCGAGGCCGATCGCTTGACTTCGAAGCAGCCCGTTGCACAACAGTAGTTGTGACACCACTTTTGATGCCGTTATAAATAGCGTATGTCGAATATATTTTATATGTTTCAAATTTTTATTCCATACCATTTTAGATTTCACCTATATACGTTTTGCAAAATACACTCGTGGCACTAGTTTTGATATTAGCTTAAAATCCTAAAACTGAAGCATTTACTTACATTATAAGCAGTTAATAGTTCACGGAACGACCTGGCGGTACCTCGCGGTACGAAGCAAATTTAAATCCTTGTAACTGAGTAAGCCGCAATTCCGCCAAGAGCCGACAAACATAATATGAAAACAACCAATGGTATGTAATTATATTAACTTCGGAGTTGTTATTTGATTGGTTGTATACAAATAGTAATTACTACTTGTGTCTAGTGTACTGGGCGTTCGCTGCAAAAGGATTAAGTAATGGTCAAAAACTATCTTAGGTTTGGGAGGCTCAGCAATTGAACCGGATGCGATTATCGGATCCCGTTAAAGATAACAGACTCAGCTCATCAAGCTCGAATGGTGTAAAAATGCAATTTTTAAGAAAAATTTTGGGTTCCCAAGGTGGGCTACCTAGGGACCCGAAATAAATTAAAATTTTAAAAATTTGGTTCTATGGTTGAAATGATCAGGGTAGGTCTCGAGGACCACTAAAATTTCCCGAATCTGACCATTTTTGGGCAAACGCGGGCTGGGGGGGATAACGGAAAAGAACCATATTTTAGCTAATCAAGCACATGACACTGGTATTGAAAAAACGTTTGAGCTCAAAATGTAATACCTAAGTATTGAAACAGCCAATTTTGCCAGTCACTTGTAATGCGGAAGTGAAACGCCGGTCTGCAATGCTGTATTCAATATACTGAGCCGTGGTCCTTCTATGAATTTTGTTCTAGGCCTGTGTGGGCGAGCTATCGTTCGCCGTTCACACCGCTTTAAGTGTTTGTATGTTCTAACGTATATATATCGTCCGGTTCGTAAAGGTGGTGTGGCCTATAATTGCTATATACCTATGTAGCATGTCGAATTTATACGATATTACGAAAGCATGTCTAATTTATATGCCTCGAACCTCATTGCTAACAAGTTTCATTCCTATAACTATATACATAATCCACTCTGAAAATGTGAGCAAACGGTTTGAGCGTGTGAACGCACCCCAAGACTGTGCTAAATAAATTAATCTTTTTCCGCGACCGACTCTATTTTAAAGCGCCAAAGCACATAGTGACCACCTTGTGCGTCGTTGACTAGGATTATTCCGGTTGAGCGTTTTAGCACTGCGAGTTGGTCACAAATATTGTAGAAATGTTTTCTGCTTCATTTCTATATTTTCTTTTTCTGCAACGCCATGTTAATATTTTCTATTTCTGACATTCGGGGGATATTGCGTTGTTATAAATTTATTGTTATTTTTCAAATTTAATGGATCCTTATCGCAGAAACTGCAATATTCTTGGTTACTTTGCTGACTGCTTCACGCATTTACCTTGTTTGAGCCGTGACGATGCATTATATAATACGGAAATTAAACATAACTCAATTGTTAAGGCGTACGCACTAGTATTAAGTTTTGCTAAAAGTTTGAAATAAGCTTTATTGCTGCTACAGTCTGGAGGAGTTTTTGATTTGATAATCTCGGCTACTAGACTGCAGCAGATTTTTATGATTTATATTTCACATTTATGGGGTAGTATGCAGTTTTTTTGGAAAACGCAGAAATTTTGTACGTTTGCAGGCAGTGTTAATACCACAGTTAATTTCAACGTGGCGAGTCGTAAGTCATGCATTTTTTGTGCTGTTTCATTGAGTGTTATCTCGTTGAAACACCATTTATTGTATAAAATAAATTGGTGTTGTGTAGCTACAAACATTGTATTTGAGCGATAGTCGGTAATTAATTGGACAAAACAGCCTATGTTACGATTTGAAAATTGGCAGTGCCGTTTTGTGTGTCTGTGCTGGATGTTACTGTCATTGTAGAAATTTTTCTTCATATAATATAACCCGCCAAAGCTACTAGTTAATAGACTACGTGTTAGTGGGCACAAGAGTGAATTGCTGCTATTAAAGGTGACATGGGCCGCCGGTGGCATCATGAGCGTTACGCAGGGACGGTACTTTCGGTATGCGTCTCTATGAGGCTGGCTATGACAAGGTAATTTCTGTTGTACTTAACTGTTTGTTGTATTATTAGGTTTACTTAGGTCGCGATACAATGTGGATTACTGGAAAACTTCCTGAGATTATGGGCCGAACCACCGCTTTAATCAGGGAAATTTAAAGGCGAAACCGAATGTTTATGTTCTAAGTTTACATTAGGATCGTACGATATTACAAGCTTAACTCTACATATAATAGCTACGAATTAATATAACATTACCCTATTTACATTAGTCGGTTTTCGCAAGCATAAAGTCGGACTCGTGCTTCGAACAAAAATGGGCACGGCTTACCCGTATGATGGTTAAAGATTTTAATGTAATTCAAGTAGGGTATAATCTTTACCAGGTTTCCAACTAAATGGTATGGATTCAGAAACGCGCGTGGCCCACACTTCGATATCAGCCCTCATTTTAATCCGATAGGGAGTGTCAGAGCTCCAAAAAAGCCGACAATGGCAGGTGTGATTTGGGTAAAAAGATTCGAAGAACTTGAAGTAATCCAGGGCCATATCGATGCTAACCAGATCCTGCTAGTAACCGCAAATTTTTCAGGAATAGCAGCGGTACCGTCGTGTTCAATTGCGACCCTTAATAGGACAATATATACTGAGGTCGTTACGCCGCGTGGCTGCTCGCCCCATTCACGTAGCACCGCCCCTGGTTCTGCTATCGCAAAGTATAAAGTTGATTTTGCCGTATGGCATGAATAACCAGTCTATAAATAATGAGAATAAGGGCGAAATGCCGTCGGGCATGAAATCCGTCGTGTAAACGGTAAAATAAGCTGAGCTTATGTACTCAGTATATTAGTTCGGGAACTACAATTTCTTGACCTAAGTATCCGCTACACAGCCGTCCGGCAACAAAAGCGACAAGGATTTCTATTTTATACAGTGCCGGTCGAGCACTACACACGTCACAAGCATCTAGGACATATCATTCGATAGGCTACTATATATATTCAGCTATAGGACAACTTGACATCCATCTGGTGGGCCGTAAAAGTCGGAAATTAAGACTCCGGGATCAGGTCATGGTGTCGTGTTGCATGATACATGATGTATCATAATCAGTGCGTGCCATATGTTTGTATTCAGTAGCATGGTTTAATTCTAATTGTCTCATTACGGACACTTGTATCCGGCGTCCAACGATAGTTTTAGCACACACCGTTTCCGTTCATATCAATGCAATCAGAGTGAACATTAGACACTTGGGTTACCATCAGCAAAATCTGGAGCGTTTCCTCAAAATATCATAAATTGTCTGTGAAATAAGTCTTGCGAAGTACAACTGGGATCAGGTCTCTCAATTAGATATCGCGGAAATGTCCTAATTCTGCTCCATGTCTCGGCTGCGTGTTGCAATTGAGCAATACGGTGTACGTTTGTCTCCATAGTGATATGTTATACTCGCGGGTAACCTTGACATGTATTTCAATTCTTCTAATTCTTCTATGATACAAGACGTCCTTTGTAGTCCGTGTACATAGCGTGGAAATAATGCCTTAGGAAATCAAAACTGGTGTCATTTGTTCGTTTCTAGCAAAGTCATCTTTTGTCCGTCCGGACCAATAAGCTATCCACGCTGCGGCCGTGGATACAAGATCCGATATCATGTATTGTTTCGTAAGGTATTAACTCTTTCATGCTCGAAGCAGTTTTTGTATTCTGCAATATTTCACAAACTCAAACCGGCGCAAGGAATAGATGAGACGTTCGGGTGAAAGCTTCGTACAGGAGCCATTAAACTATCGTGTTATTTCCTGTATTAACGTCACAACGCGAGTAAATAACATCGCACGTACAAACTTAAAACTTACAACAAACTCAGTAACTAATAATGTTCGTTAGGTCCATGTCGAAATAGTGAGCATGAAAGGATAAGTTATAGGACAGACTAAATTTTTAATCAACCGTTTCGTGACAGAATTGATTTCTGTATATTTCCAATCTTTGACAACCTCACGCGCCTGCGACCGAACCCAGGACGTTCGGGTAAAAGTTGCTTACGCAAACCACTGAGCTATCTGTGAGGTGTCGCTCGTGTCTTTGGAAACTCACAACGCGGGCGAATAATAACGCACTTGCAAACGTACGACAAACTCAGTAACGCGACTCACAATGTGCGTTAGGTGCAATCGGACCTAGCGCACATGTAGGGATTAACCCTGAAGACAACGAACGTGATTCGAGAGAGATATAGGTCTACAGAACGCATAACAGCTCGCGAAATCACCACATCCATACGCAGACATAAATTTATTATAAAAGTGTACCGTTACAGTGATATACGGGGTTTCATCACTAACGCCCCAATTTCAAGCTTTTACTGACACACATTATGTTAAATATAACTGTCATACCTTCAGGAATTATAACCAAACATATTATGGAGGATTTACAGAATAATGAGCGCAACAAGTGGACAGATATTTATAATAAAAATGTATAAAAATATTTATAACAAAATGTCTTTACTCGACACAAGTTTGCCACAGTGAGACCACATTCCGTTAACCAAATATAGCCGGAAAGTTGCGGAACAATGGTCCCGGCATACGTTTTCACAGCCCCATATGAAACACTATTGCTTCAATTAATACAATGTTCGTTCATTTACGGCTCCGTAACTTACCTGCTCCGAACGGAAAGACCACCTGATATTTCCTATCATTGTGACAATAGTTGACGAAGTCGATTCGCCGAGCAATACGTAACTGAACGAAGAACATGACATATA
>JASANE010002939.1:0-51691 GCA_030248225.1 Trileptium ribeirensis
CTTGCTTTCCCGGTGAAACTCTTTTCAGCCGTCTTTTAGCTGGAGGCCTCACGTATTTCGCTCTCATCTCAGCAAAATGCTTATTTAGGGTTTCCTTGACAGCGGCGACGGTGGCGCTTGTATTTGGTGACTGTTGAGCCGCAGGTAAGCTGTTCAGTATTTTTTCTTCGTCAACGGGATAGATGCCACCTGCTCTAAACCCTGCCTTCAAATTTGCTGAAATCCTATTATCATTACGGTCCATCCTGATTAGAGCCGACACTAAAAGACCCGGAAAATCTGCCTTATTGATACATCCAAAAGAAGCCCCCTCCCGGTACTTAGCAACCGTTGTGCGCCAGGCTGTTTTCAGGGGTCCAAAAATGTAAGATCAAGAGGTTGCATGAACCACGTAGATTTTGGAGGAAGACAAGTAAAATAGATGTCGTTTTCCAGAGCCAAGTGTAGTACACGGCCACACATATGACTGACCAAATTGTCACCAATAACTATTTTAAATCCCGGAACTTGTGCTGCGTGTGGCAAAAAACATATTTGAACCATCTATAGACCATATCTTCGTCAAACCAGTCGGAGGAGCTATTATCAAAGGACATGCCGCCCTTACAACAGTCTTCGTGACACCATGGTGCACTTGGGTTGGCGCCACCACGTTGCCAGCTGTTGTACAGGTTGATAGACTTATAGCATACGATAGGTAGTAAGGTGGTAGCAGCAGCCCATCGGCAGAACCACAGAACATAAGTGAAACGGCTGATTTGCTATGCTGCATTATTTGCTTGCAGTTTTTTTGATTCTGATTGACGAAGACAGTTTGTTTGCCTGAGTCGTCAACAACATTTGTTTCATCATAGTTTAAAATGTTAGACGGAGGCACGTCAACAATTTTCTGACCAATATTTTTGAAAAATTTGCGGATATCGTCGGGATCTTGTACCTTGTTAGGTTGCTGATTTGTAGCCTTACATAGTTTAACCTTGTGCGCATGACGTTTCTGAAAGTATCGAATTCGATCTCAACCATGAGTTGTCGTAGAACCGTCATGTATTTATACACAAGTAAAACACGTAACTTTATAGTTACAATATTGCGATTTTCTGTGGTACTAGTCATCCAGGTTAGAATAAATTAATCGAGCAATACGAACAAAAAAGCTCTATCCTTTATTATACGTACGTAATACATAAAGATACATACGTTATCTAAACTTTAGAAACGGATCTATTGAGAATAAAGTACGTAAATGTTGTTGAATTTACGTAAGAACAGATTTGTATGCATGGCGAGCAGCGATAAAGTTCGGCGTAATTTGAGTTCTGTTGCTGCTACAAATCAGCTCTGATTTAGTTCAATTAAACAAAAAGATACAGAGATACAGACATATGCACGGTTCGATATAATATAATACTTCTATCGTAGTGCAGATGTGGAGGTGCTTTCTTATAAATGTCTCCGCGTTGCTTGCGGTAATGGTGTATGATGTAAGGTAACTATAAATTCATGGGTTTCCACCGACCCAAAATTTATGTGGACCAGCGGACTCCCAGGTTAGGGGGCCGCTAATTTCGATACTCACCGTAGTAATTGTATCTAGATTTTAAATTGTAATGTTTAGCAAATATCAAACGTTGTGCTGGTGAACCACTTGAACATGAAATCGTAAAAGTTAAGAGTCTGTACTCAATGAATTCAATTTTGAAGCTATTAATAACTAACCTTCAAAAATGGTTTGATCCGTTTCTCGGCACAAAACTCTGAAACTAGTTTCGTCAATTTTTCAAATGTAAGTGGGTAGCTCCATTCGGAGAATGTCGACACAACTGCCAAAATAACCTCCTCTTCCTCGGTGGAAAGAGCTGTTGGATGCCCTATTGACTTTGGCATTAACACATCGTCACAATCTTTGTTTAACTCAATATATCGTGACAGTGTTGCTACAGGGATCTTCCATTGCGCCGCAGCTTTCCGTAGACTCAAAGCTTTGGATTTAATTGCTTTAACAGCGTCAGTAACATCGCCTTGTGAATATTTTCGATATATTGGCCTTTTACGATTAGAAGCAGGAATGTAATTTCGCACCATTTTTTACTTTTAACAATTCATGGTACACAAACAAATAAAATAAATCTGAAAATATTTATATTATATATGTGTAATAACCTCATTTGTAAAAATACGTGGGGCTTTTTGGAACACCGGCATAGTGTATCATTACTTGCATTGATCCTGATTTCCGAAAAAATGCATTTTAGTATTACATCCAATGTTTCAATACACATGCAAGATTTACCTCTCCGTGGTATGGTTGAAAAAATTTCGGACAAGTATCGAACTGTACTTTTTAGGGGCTAATTGGAACAAACCTTTTGCTTTGAACAGCGAAGTGGGGAAAAGTTAATTTTTATTGCGACAAGTGCAAAACGCTATACAGACGTTCAATACACTTAATTTAAGATATTATTTGAAAAGCTTTAAAACTGTTAAATCTACAAATATATAATTAACATGTCGGGCAAAGTTTTGTTCCAATTAACCTCACTTGACCGTACTTCCTTTGCGTGATCAGTATTAGTGCCCTATATTTTGCGTTGCGGCTCGATCACTCTTGTTCAGATAAGTGAAAACCAAACACGTGACAAGTAACGTTTAATATAACAAGATAAAATATTACGACACGCTATTGAGCAACAATGATCCATGGATTGTAACATTCATGTATACTAATTTTTGAAGATCACGCTTTTAAACACAGATACTTTCGCCTGCCTCTAGATATTGTCACTATTCGGACACTGATCTATTTCGACCCTAGATGCTATTGGTTCAGGTTAGGTTACGTGCTAATCTAGTACCCTTCTTGTGAGGTTGGTACGACCATCTCCGAATGGTTGATGATGCACATTTATATCAGTACCTGAACCAAGGTCCTTAGATTTACGCTAATACAATCCTTATTTAAAGGGCTAATCTTTTGAGCAACAACCGGTTATATTTAGGTTAGGTGTTACTTTACTAAAGCTCTTGTGAGTTCATAAAACTGACCCTCGAATGGTTGGCGCCATTGCAGGGTTAATTAATTACCTCAACCTGAGCCATAGATTTATGCTAATAAGTGCCGGTTATATTATGTTTGCAGTCGCTCCCGAATGCCTATCTGGCCTCTTATGTCAACTATCAAGTAACGGTGGACTACTATTTGTTTGGGAATGTTGTTCAATCCCTAGGCCCCGAATGGCTGACCAACTGGCTGGTTATTAGGTATAGAGTACTGGAGCTGTTTATCGTTCGAATTCGCACAATTTATGTCGGAGCTGAATCGGTTTTTATGGCGGTGTAGTTACGTGCTTACGCGGCTTTCCGACCCCCAGTGACTACTATAATACAAAACCATTACAACTCGATTACAATCCGGGCCACCAGATAGTATGATTTTAGCAGCTGGGGTGCACGAGTTCGTGGCTGGCGTACCAATAAACTAGTGACGAACCGAGTTTCCTAGTGTTACCTATTCTACCAGACTGACCCTATCAGAGTAGCAGCTCTACTAACCATCAAGTATATCTTATTACGCTCTCCTTATTTGACGCAAACAACATCGCAGTGATCATAAGCGTTTATTAACCAACTTAACGAAGTGCCAATCTTTTACTATATCGAAAGCGCTTGTACGGCGACACTCACGCGCGAACACTCAACACTTCTAAAGTGAAATATACAATAAACGAGCCGGTTATGATACGGTAGGAGAGTTTTGAATCCATGCTAGGTTCTACGGCACTCCGTGATTTATATTAATAACACATTGTCTATAGACCACGACTAATATACGTTAATGCAGCGACAAGTAAATAATTAAATATAAAAGGACCGTGTTCCTCAGTGATGTTACACTCTCAAATTAAGTACAAACTTCACGGTCCTTTCCGACACTATTTAGTGCTATAGCATATACATTCATCACTCATGCTGAAGTATTGTAACCACGATGAAACTAACAAGGCGTTGCAGCTCAATGAGCGACAATAACCTCGCGCCAATATCCCGAAGACCAAGATCAGACGTCGATATACGTGAGTAAATTTGCGAAACATCCGACGAAAACGTAGTTGACAGTGCTTTACGTTGTTGATAGGTTTGGATAGGATATATACATCTATTACCTATCAAATTGAAACCGAGAATGACTCGCAAAAATCTTGTTAAATATCCATTTGCTGTAGTTATTTCCTGTTGGAAATTTCTTCCAATTATTTGCAATTAGTACCTTATCGCTTTGATCGCTTATGGTTGCATTTGCGAATTGCACTTGATTCCCTCGACTCGCTTTTCGTTATTTGCTCGTGGCATCCGGTGTCTTTGCTTTATCGATCACCGATTGATTTTGTTTGATTACCATTGTGTAGGTTGCTTTTAGTGCTACGATCAACGCTGCTATTTTCTTCTATATTTTCGCTTAGACTCGTTGGACCCGACATGGTATTACCAAAGGATATCACTCCGTTTCCATCGACAATATTTCCCCCGATAATTTCAAACGTTTCGACATGGTTCGGCCCGCCAGGGAATACCATTAGTCTCTTCGATTTGATGAACAGCGATATTGGCTGCTATTTTCGAACGATCCCACGCTTTGACCTTTGCCAAGATATACCAACAGTCTCTTCGATTCGATCGTTAACGATATATATCTTATTCATTATTTTGAACGTTTAAACTTGTTGACGTCGCCACGGTGATACAAAAATTTCTTTCAACTCAACCATCAATCACATTTATGTCGATTCGGTTATCAAACCAACTTTCGCTATTCATCGACTGTATAATTTTTTTCGGGGCTGGTGACAGTTGTGTCGTATCCGACGTCCTCGCTTGTTCGACTGACTTTGACTGCGAAGCTTAAAAACCATTAGCTAGGTATATAAGCTAGTAAGCTAAAAATAAAGAAAACTAAAATTTTAAGAATTGATGCAATCTTTTTGATGTTTAGCCTACAGATCCCCTTACAATAATGTAATAATAATTATTATTGTATTATTATTTATCAAAGTGTCGGTCAAAAAAATGTAGATGTCCTCCATGCAAAGTATGCGAACATGTATATATATATAAGATGTGCAAAATTTTTTAATATGAGGCCTCTGTTGTGAGAGGCAAAGTTAAAAGCACAGGTTACCCAAGATGTTATCTGTAACCCGAAAGTTTTAGTTACAGCACTGTGCCCGGTAATAACATGTTCTCGAATGGTTAACATTATTTCGTTTAGATCGGCTGAATTGGCCCTTGGTATTCTAGTTGCATTGATAAGAACAACAGTATAATTTCGTTTTATATTAATCCTGCAAACCAAGGTACATTTCGAACCATTGCCATTAAACACACTAAATATAAATTAATTAGGGAATATTTTTTCGGTCTTACTTCTTGCTTTTTAACTGTTGGATTTGAGGTTGGTGAATCTTTTTGATTAATAAAATTTTATTTACAGCTCGCAGATACTCTCAATTTTACATTTGTGCTTCGCCCAAATAGCATAGCTTATTGAGCGGAGCTCGGCGAAGCCGAGCGAAGCGTTTTTTTTCTCTCTGGGAGTAAAAAGATCGATGTCCGTTCGGTCCGACGGATCTCAAGAACCGCTGAACCGATTTTAAAAAACTTTTTTTTTGTTTGAAAGCCTATCATGTGAGAGTGTGCACCTGATATTTGGGATTAAAAAATTTTGAGTGGTTAATTAGTAATTAGCTAATTAGTTAAGCTTATGCAGCTAAAATAGAGAATTTTGCAATATTTGTGTTATTTATTGAAATAGAATCGTTTCGATCAAAACATTATAGGTTTGTTGGGTCGAAGAAAGCAAATATAATATTTTTACCACTCAATGTCAATATTTGAGTTATTAATTGAGTAGCCCAAGCTCCGCTCACAAATGTAGTTCCACTACCGACTAGTACAAGGACTTGTCTTTTATTGTGTTATTTTAGCGACTGCATGAACGGTCGAATTCGTAGTAAGGGGTTCAGCGTTTTGCTTGTTTTGGATATTTTAGCAAACTCGACAGGAATTTGGTGTCCTACATAATTTCAATACTATACTGACTGATATAAGCAACAAATGGCTCTGTATAATCAACGTATAGTTACTTTCGTCCTATGCACGACTGAATATGTATTGGACTTGAGAAACAGTCTTAAATCGTTATCCATAATTGATTCCGGTTCCAGTCGCGCTGATTGGAGGATGATTCTGCCTTCGAGATACAAGGCCAGACGAGTGATGAAATATACGAATAACAATTTATTACTGTTGTGCAAGCGGTGCTTGGACGATGACAAACGGGGCCGTAAACCACATTAGGAGGAAAGTGTTTTACATCCGTACCACCCGGTGACTAAAGAAATGTCTGTGCAGTTCCTAACGAGGTATTTCATCAGTTTCTAATTTAAGATCGTTCCCTTGGATTATGTGATGATATCCATCGTTGAAACATTTTGACAGCTTCAGTCAACATTACCATGGAACATTTTGTAGACCAGTATTAAGTCATTGCGAATACGACGGGACATCAAGTACTGAATGCTGAAGAATTTTAGCTGATCGTGGTAGTACCAGTCCTTCGTAGCAATCCTCTGAACTCTTTTGATTGGAACAAAATCTCTTTTCAGACACGGACTCGTAACATTTACGGCCTATTCTACATAGGCGAACAAGAGAACGATACAAACTCAACCAGACTTTTTTCGTCCATCGCGTGATTGTGCGTTGGAGAATATAGGTAAGCGGAACCCTATTTCGGCAACTACACAGCAGTGTTCAGCGAGCCTAAGATTACTACAAAACACAAGATCGTTTTCCTGTGCAGTCGAGTCTAGCAAATTATTAAACAATGAATACGTGACTTGCGGATTATCATATTCCAAATGCATCACACGTTCTTTACTGCAATGGACAAAAATTTGATAACCCATCCAAATCAGTGTCAAATTGGACACAATTTAATCCCGAGTCAGGGTCCGCTTTACAATTCTCCGAGAGTTTATGATCAGCAAATTTGAAAATCGTCCCGGATACATGTTCACATATGTCATTAACGAAACATCATCAAAACAGCAGCTGTCCCAATACTGATACGTGGGGGACGCCACTTGTTCCGTCGAAACACCATTTAGACTGACATATTGCGACTTCAAGTAAGATAACTACGGAACCCAAGCAATAAGATGCCCAGACACCATACATCTCGAATTCGCCAGCAGCGCTTGATGGTGGACCGTATCGAATGCTTTAGAAAAATCGATATAAATACTGTATCTAGCCAGTCTCCATCATCAACACAATTGGTTGCGAAATTTAGGCATTCTAGTAATTCTGTAGTCGTCGACCTTTGTGGCATAAATCCATGCTGAGAACTATATATCAGTTCGTTTCGAACAAAAAAGGCCATTAATTGATTCTTTACCAACAGTTCTAACATTTCGTTGACGGGTGCTGTCAAACTGATAGGGTGGTCACTGTCATGTCTGCATCAATCACCTTTTTAACACGGGTATGACTCGAGCTTCCATTCACTGGTCTGCAAACGACCCTGCTAGTATAGATTATTGAAAATTTCAGTCAACGTAGTAAAAAATGCCGACTTAGTATTAACTAAGACCAAATTACAGACTATCAACCCCGTGCAAAGAGAACACAATCCAGACGGCAGACACGGCGGCAACATCGAATTGCATCAGTTTTTTACACAATAGCAGGAACGGTGAAGTCAGATAAATAAAAAAGGAATAAAAGTGATTATTAAACAATTCACAATCTTCCTCACATAATTCTGACAGCGACGCATTGCACCAACGGAAGCTTTGACGGATTGCCACTTGACAGCATACTTAAAAATGATTTGTGATCGGTATCAATATTCTCGGCTAATTTATGCTCGTATGCTTAATGGCTTCATCTACATAGTACGACGCCAAATACTTTTCACAATAGTTATTCCGCGGCGGGCCGTATTCCGACGTTTGAAACGACGGTAAGCATTCTGTTTAAGGGCTCGCTATGCTAAACCATCCGCCCAAATTGCTTTCCGAAGTCTACCGGCAGCCTTTCGCTTTACGAATCTAAGGATACAATTATGAAAATGTTGCACATCACGCGCCACATATCCGAAACATCTGGAACTCTTGTTATCGCACCAAGACCAAAAGTAGATATAGCTTCAAATATCAATTGGGTTGGGGCTCGTGCTCAATCTAAAGGAACTTGATCTCCGCAACCAGGGAAAGAAACACTAGTGGAAGTATGTCGTAACAAAAATTCGACACAGAAGTAATTCGACGATCGTAAACGAGCCAAGATGTCAGCATTCGGGTCGCTAGAGAAAACGAGATCTAATATATTATTATATCAACCCGGTCGTGTCCAAACAAGGTCTAACTACGAATTTGATACTAATTGTCTTCGTCCAAGGGGGTTGACCAAGTTTCTGCAATGCACACAGTGTCATAGTAATTAAGAGAAACAAATAGCTCGAGATCACAAAACGTGTTTATTATAGATCTAGCGTTGATTAAAATACATTAGTAACCATGTTTTTTCATGCGAAGCGCTAAATCTGAATTCAAACTAGTGGCACAGAGGACATTGCTAAGGTTTGTAACATTAACAGAAGACGAATTGCAAGTATCGATATAACAAGAGTTAGCAAACCCATTAGATCAAGTAGAAATATTTGATACAATATTGTCATTACCCATGATTCCAAGGCTGCCACCGACTGCCGCACTATTCGATCCCCCGAATTCGACGCTTCGTTCGCTTGGTCCGAGCTTCTTTAAACAAACGATTTCCGTCGCCGTTTCATTCTGATTGATAAAAACTCATTAAACCTATGGCGTTTTGGAACGCTACGTAAACAGATACCACCAAACTAACGCATTGTTTCCATCATTTTCAGGTTTTAGTACAACCTTAAGACGGCATGAGCCGCTGCCCTTTTGCCCAGGCGAAACTATACAGCAATATTATCGTGAGTTATATTTACATTACAAGCTCCAAAAAGCTCGCACAAAATCTTGCGATCACAATCCTTCTTTTCGGTAGCAATATTGCTTTCAGATTCTGGTAAACGTGCAATAATCTAATTCCGCTTCCGAGGCTCCCTTTCATTTGCATTTTTATTTTTTAATAATTACCGTCCACATGCTGTTCACAATTCCGAAGCAGTGCCCCACCGGTTCATGCTCTTAGCAAAATTTTCAGCGAATGGAGACACCATAAAAAAGTTTCGAAATCTTCTGTATATTTTGTTAAAAGAAATGTTAGGCAGATTGATAAACCTGAAAATGATCCTTATCGATATTAATGTTCCAAAAGATAATACCATAAAATAATTATCGATTGTTGATTATTTGAGCCTGTACGTTCTTAGTCTCACGAACGTAATCCAAAATAGAGACTAGCAGTTTTGTTTTTTAACATTGTGGTGCGTTATCACTATTTCAAGGTGTATCTTTAGTTTACCAGTTAATTTTGCTTATATACAAATTATGAGTTCGATCGGTACAGGATACGATCTATCGGCATCGACGTTTTCACCCGATGGACGGATATTTCAAGGTAAGTTTTGCAATTCAAAACATATATTCTGTTGTGCCAATATCCGTTTTAATTTTTTTCTGCACGTACCAAGTCCAGCGCTGTAAGTTCAGCCACATGTAGCGTCCTCGTACTCGATAATTTTCGCACGTATGCTGTTCAACAATGTTGTCAATTGTATTTTTGAATCCTGGATGTAGTAGCGAGTGAAATGAGAGAAGCGAAGAGGTATTACTAGGTGTACAGTGGTGAAAGTTGGCAACGTCCATTGTTGCGTTTATAGGATGACAGGCATAAGCATAAATAAATTCTGATTGAGCCGATTGACTCGCGCCATTGACCATCTGATAGATTCAAATATATATATTCATTTTAGTTACACGCAAAAACGAATTCCCAGATCTTCCCTTCGAAACACCGAACAAAAGGGCTCTGATAGAGTCAAAACGGGAACTTGTAAAATATTTTAAAGGGTCATAAGACTCGAAACACACAAAACATCCAGATTTCCATAACCAGTGTACATATATATCGGTGTTATTGGGCTCATTTTGTGCGGCGTGCATAATGTATCTGTATATAACGTGCCGCTGTTTCAATTGTTTGTTTAATGGGTTTTTGAATGGGCCCAAGAGTAAAGCTTGGCAGGTATTGAAAAATAGCGATAGTTGGTTTTTCCATTTTGACTCTGAATATGGAGTCGGAGCTGTTCGCGTTCAGCTATATAAAGGGCATATCCTTATCACTTTTGCCATTTGAATAAAAAATTGTAATCCGTCTATCCGAAAATGAGATGAATGACAGATACAGACAAAAAGAAATTTTCATGATTTTCCCCATAGCTCCTTAGTGGAAACTCCGCTTGCTTCTCTCGCTGCGCTTCATTAACATGTGCAAATATTTACTACCACTGTTGTTTTTTTTAGTTTGATAGAGATTCACATCTGAACTACTAGAAATCTTCGTTTCCAGAGGATTTTGTAACTTGGGACAGAGCTGGGCTCGCGGTATTACAGTTAGAGTTCAGCTTGGGTGTTAATGGGTTTGATGTGTCTTTCTGCTTTTCTTTTAGGCGCGGAAATATTCGTGCATTTCCAAATTTTGTTCATATTCTTTCTAACCATAATCCGTGGCTATTCGACACTCGCCACCCTAGATGACAAGTAGCTACATAATGACGAGTTTTAGGCTCCGTAAAAGAGGCTGCATTATGGTTCTTGGGATCAGCCATATCAAGAGCCGAATCTTTCCATGATAAGTACTTTCGGATTTGGTTGTTGTTATTGCATTGTGGCAAATGCTTGCTGCTCCCTGTCCATTGCTGCCGTAACCCTAGCAAAAACTGAAAAAGTGGAACTGTTTGGGGCCGCCGCAGAATCAATACCAATACCAATAACGTTATCAATATTTAACGTATATATATATATATATATATATATACAGGGTGTCCCATAAGTATAGCTTCAGAATTAAAGCGCCCCAGCAGGCCAAAGAATAAACTTATTTAAAAGCGTTTTGGTGTGCGCGTACTCTCATATATAACTTAGGTTTTTGATGAATAACACTTGCCCTAATAGCGAACCTGGTGTGCCTCCAAAACCAATGCATTTTTCAAGTCGAAAACGTAACTTGGGCAGACTTTTCGAATCATGTCAGGTTCTAGAAGAGAGAGCTCCACCGATATAGCTTTTTTCAGGCACAAGAGGTTGTGTCTTGCGTTTGTTTCTTCAATATTTTCCACAGAAAAAATCAGGAGAACGAGTAGGCTACTGCACAAGGCCTCGGTCTCCCAGCCAAGGGTTAGGGAAGGTTACCTGCAAACAACGGAGCGTAGCCATCGCAAATTGAGGAGGGGCGCCATCCTGCATAAAGTGAAGCCTGTCAATATTTCCAAACTGTTGAATATTAGGATAAAATTCATTTCGCAGTATCTTTAGATAGTTCTCTGTAATTGCAGTACCATCGACACGAGCAGCGCAAAAAATCAGCCAGACCACATGAAGACTTATACTGTTAGACCAGGGGAATTTACATGTTGTTCGATATTGTTGAGTGGGTTTTCTGCATGCCAAATAACACAATTATGCCGGTTAACGTGGCTGTTCAGTTTAAAATTGCTTTCGTTGTACCAAATGACTTCGTCATCTAAGTCCGGATCATCGTCGCGACGCTGTAGCCATTTTCCACAAAACTCAACCTTGCGATCATAATAATCCTCACTCACAGCGTGAATTAACGTCGGTATAAATGTTTTTATCCAGACGTTTAACAACTGAGAAGACAATCGATTCGCTGATGCCGGTTTCAACAGCACAATATCGAATTGACTTTGTCGGACTATTATCAAAATGATACGAAATATCAGCTATCGCAGCGTCACAAGATGCTGCCGGAGGTACCTGTTCGTAACAAATCACCTACGCAACCTATTATATCAAACCTTTTGAACTGAAACAAAGTATTTATGATATAGGAGCTTCCAGGACCATTGACCGCAACTCCACGGCTGTTTTGGTTAACTGAGTATAGTCTTACTGCAGTTATTCGATTGCTAAATTAAGCCGAGTATCAGACTTTTGATACACGTAGATATTTACTAGTCGGTAGTGGAACTACATTTGTGAGCAGAGCTTGGGCTGTGGCATTACGAATGTACTCAATTTTATGTTCTTGTAACTACATTGCATAGGGCTTTATCGTTGGTAAAAATATTATATTTGAATTCTTCGACCCAAAAAACCTATAATGGCTTGATCGAAACGATTCTATTTCAATAAATAACACAAATATTGCAAAATTCTCTATTTTAGCTGCATAAGCTTAACTAATTAGCTAATTACTAATTAACCACTCAAAAATTTTTAATCCCAAATATCAGGTGCACACTCTGACATGATCGGCTTTCAAACAAAAAAATATTTTAAATCGGTTCAGTGGTTCTTGAGATCCATGAAAGACGAACGGACTTCGATTTTTTTGCTCCCAGACAGAAAATAAAAACGCTTCGCTCGGCTTCGCCTCGCTCCGCACAATAATACGTTCGGTTATAATTCCTGATAGTATGAGAGTTGTAGGTATATTATGACAGTCTCTGCAACATTTTGAAGCTAGGGTATTACTTATATATGGGACATCCTATATGTTTTCCAGCTAGGATAGAAAAAATTTTAGTATGTGGGTTTACGTTGCATTAAACTTTGAAGATAACACCGGTAGTATGAATACTGGATGGAGGGCAATACTAGTGGGCACCGTGGCCATTAGTCCTCAGGATCAGCACCTCCACAAGCCCCTCCTTAGGATTCCGCACCTCCACACGCCTCCCCCTGAAGAGTACTCACCTCGACAACCCCTCTTCTGGTGGCTCCGCACCACCACAACCCTTCTTTTGGTGGCTCCGCACCACCACAACCCTTCTTTTGGTGGCTCCGCACCTCCACAAATCTCTCTTGGGGCGCCACACCTTCATTACCGCTGAAGGATTCGCACTTCCTCCACCCCTTGAGGCTCCGCACCTCCACGCTGAATGCTCCGTATCTCTTTCACTCCACTGAAGACTTCGTGCCTTCCACACCCCTCAAGGTCCGCACCCACCTGGCAGCTCCGCAAACCTTCCCTCAATGCTCCGCTCCCCCGGTTTCGCCTCGCGCCCACCGCACTCTGAAATTTTTGAGAGTAAACTGATAATATTTGGAGGAACTGTCGCAAATATTGGCATAAATTAGCAAAAATTGATGACTTAAAAAATTGGGGGGAAATGTAAACTGGGACAAATATAGCAAAATTGGGGAACTAAGAGTTCCTGAGAATTTCAAATATTTACCTCCTGGCCTACCATCATTCTCCCGTAGCTGAGACTATCTAGCCTTTCCGAAGCCGACTGACCTTCGACACCTATGACTTACGGGGATATTACAGTTGCGTCCAGCCTGTTACTTTGCATCAGAGGATGGCCCACAGACTCAGTCTGAATTCTATAGGTTTTTGCTTTGTAGGTGTATATATTTGGAAGTGTATTTTATAATCACACTTTTGTTCAATTTCAGCTTTTTATATTTCAGCGTGTTCTAGTGGCGCCTACCCTTAATGTTTATAAATGCGCATTTGATTATTTACAGTTGAGTATGCTCAAAAAGCTGAAGAATCTAGTGGAATAGCAGTTGGACTGCGAGGAAAAGATGGCGTTGTACTAGCAGTTGAAAAAGTGAGTGTATAGTTTTTCACTGAATTTTAAATTATTTCAGCGACATACTTTTAATATATTGATGAATTCTTTGTCAGAAACGAACAAAGTTGACTGCGACAACCTTGAAAAATCAGGGTTTCTTTCTCGAACAAACAGTGTTGTCTGCTGGAATTCATTTCAGCGAAATATTCTTTTATGATTAAACAAAGCTTCGTTCGGTTTAGATTATTTATTTATGGCCTTCACTGTAGTAACCCACTTGTTCTATAATTGCGTGTAGTTAGTTTGAAGTTATTCTTCATTTAAATTCTGACCATTCGGCGACGCGATGTATACACACACCTAGTTGTAAATTAGATTCAAGTCACAAATTTAAAATTTTGAAGTGATGCAATTAGCATCATTATGCTACCGGTGCTGCGCAAACTTTTTCTAAGATTGATGTTTGGACAAAGCGGGTTTTATAGTGCACTATCCAGTGTGCCACCGAACACAATCTTCTCCGACATCCAAATACCAGCCAGCCATCCACAAAAATGACGGTAAGATCATTAATAGGATTTATATGTGGCGTACTGTTTAGCTGGCAACAAAGTTCGTAAAGTTCGTTTCTTAATATCATGATGAAGTAACATAGCAACGGCATAAGTGTACTTTATTTCAGATAATTCCAAGCGAATTATATGAACCGACTACGAACCGGCGAATAGTCAACGTCGACAGTCATGTAGGATTTGCTTCAGCTGGTCTCTATCCAGACGCTCGAAGTTTAGGTAAGTGTCGATCATATTCAGACATGAAAATTTATAGCTTTACATTTCGTATAATTCAGTCGTTCACAAAATTTGGTCTATGACCGATCGCTTACGCATTTCCAGTATGATTGTGCCATTTTGAATTCATAAAGTTTTTGCAAAATGCACGTTAGCGTAACTTCTTGCAGTCAATAGCAAGTCACAGGCATAGCCACCGCCTCTAAGATCGTACCCGCATACTCAGGGAATTATTAGCCTTCACTTACTATAATATATACCCACAAATGCGGCTAAAATTCTAGGCCAGTTCAATTGGGACTGCCGAATTAATAGAAGTAGTCATCGCATTCCTAACCTGTAACAGGAAGCCATTTGAAATATTTCGCGCCAAATTAATCCCAAATCGAAAGAATCGAACAATTAAAATGTACTTTTTCAAGAACAAACCAATTTATTTTCATTTGTATTAACACTTGTATAATCCTAACCGTTTGATTTGGCTCCCCAATCTACATTCACCATCTTGGCGGACACGTCTTGTAGTAGTTCTTGCATAAACCAATACTGGTGTGTTTGCGACTCCAACATTTTCGTTTGCAGGTTCATTTTTTCCACCAGTACGTAATTGCAGTTACTAATATTTTTACGACAGCGTCCATTGCCCAAATAAGGGAACCATGTCTTTTATACATCACTCACTACTGAGATCCATGTAATCATTTGCACCGCCAAAGTTACATTTCTTGTGGAAAGTCCTGACGCGTAATAATTAACAATAAAAACATGGTAGAGCTTAATATTGAATATTTTGAGCAGTGTTCCTAGATGCTTGATACCAACAGGTCCCGGCATTTAGCCTGTACCCAGGCGCATCTATGATATTAACAGAAATTAGGGCTCTATTTCAATATCCATCGAAATTTCTGGGCTCGTTTCAGGAATTATCGCGGCGTAAGCCACGTCGGCTTAATTATTGTAGTCATTTTTGTACATTTCAGCTCTGTTTGCCGTCGACGAAGCGCAGAACTACTATGGACAGTACCGATGTAAAGTCCCGCCGAAGCATTTGGCCGGCCGTTTATCGCGATATATGCACGCCTATACACTATATTCGGGGGTTCGTCCATTTGGCTGTAGTATTTTGCTAGCCAGTGTCGATACATTAGCTGGTGGTCCGCAGTTGTTTATGGTAAGTTTGTCCAGTATTGACGCTAAGGAATTTCTATCCAAGTATGTCAATAATGTTATAACTAGCGTTGGGAGGACCAACGAGTTTGACTCAGGTATTTTTGTCGGCAAAGGTTACACTGAATTTCCGCAATTCTCCAGAGACCTTTGTATTATGTATATAATTATTTTATATATGTATATCATAGGTATCCATAAGTGTGCTGACCGTCTAAGGATGGAAACCTTGTTCAACTAAGATTTAGCCCCTCCCCTGCTCCGCGCTTGGTAAATTGGAAAATTTCAGCAATCCATAGCGAATTATCGTTTGCATGTTTCATATATATACCTAGCATCAAATATACAACATATATCCTATATTATACATAGTTACCAGAAAATATAATACTTCGTTACCATTAAAGATGCTTCCTGCCTTTTTTCCGCGCACCCGTTTGCCATTAATAAACCGTTGGCTTTAGCCACCTATTTCAAAAGATAACATTTGTGCATCGGGGGAAATTTTTTGGTTACCCCCTCAACCTCCGAGACCATCTAACTTTTTGAGCCGATGAACCATGGATATTTATGATTTATTCAATATTATACAGGTATCTCGCGCTCGAGGGTAATACGGAGTGAGCTTTAAGTTATGATTTTGTAACCTGTAACAGGTTGTGTCTGATACCACCCTAAAACCCCGTAAACCCTATACTCATTGAAAACCCTAAAACATCGTCGGCTCTAAACCCATCGAAAAGAACTGGCAACGCATCAAATATTTCCTGGTTTCTAGACAACCAAACCATCGTATTCAGCTGGCCAAAAACCTATATAGACAGTTCTTAATGATCTATACGCAATAAGTAACCAAACAACTGAAGATAGATTATATTCAGGAAATCAGGTTCATTAACCCTAAACCCATTGAAAACGCATGAAATATGCACACTTGACTCTAGATAACCAAAGCATTGTATTCAGCCTTCAGAAATACCTATATGTATAGACCATTATCAGAACGTAGTGGAGATTGTGTGTTCCAGGAGTGAAAGCCTTTATATGGAGCCACTTAATCGATTTTCATGATCTTGGGTTCATTCGAACCGGCATAGTCGATTTACTTCCCCGAGCGTTTTTGATTTGGGGTCTGTTTCCGGGGTCAGGGGTCAAAATGTGGGGTTGTTTACATCGTTTACCCCATTTCACTACCCTTCACGGAAGCAAGGTTATTTTTATCTTAACTTTCGAAATTTTTTTCTCTGGTTTGTTTTATTTCATAGTAAAATGATATATGCCGATGTCCATTTTTTGTTTTTCGATTAAGGCACCGGTTCTGGAGTTATGGGGTTTGAAGTATGACAGCCTCGTGGCTCCTCGAACCAAAATTTAAAAATTTGTTCTGACATCTTTTTTGGCCGAAAAGTTAGACTTGGGGGTTTTCGGGCATGGGGAACTCATTGCCGGTGTTGGTTTTTCTCGGGGACCCATAGGTACGGGGGCATGGCGCCTTCATGGTTCGGGGTCAATGGTCAAAGTGAGGGCTTTTTATCCTATTTCAGTACATTTCACGGAAGCAAGGTTATTTTTATCTTAATTTTATAGTTTTTTATTTGGTTGGTTTTATTTCATAGTAAAATGATAAATGCCGGTGCCTCTTTATTGTTTTTCGACTAAGGCTCCGGTTCTGGAGTTATGGGGTTTTGGGTATGGTACCGTCGTAATTCCTGCACCCAAAATTAGAAAATTTTGTCTGACGTCCTTGGCTGGTGAAAAGTCTCACTTGGGGGTTTTCGGGCATGGCAAATCATTGGTGGTGTTGGTTTTGCTGTACGACCCATGGTTCCATGGGTACGGGCTATGGCGCCCCTAAGGTTCGGGGTCAGAGGGCAAAATGATGGTTTTCCTCATTTTAGCACCCTTCACGGAAGCAAGGTTATTATTATCTTAACTTTCGAATTTTTTTCTACGGTTGGTTTTATTTCATTGTAAAATGACGCCCTGGGAGGCTGATAGCTTACACTTGGGGATTTTCGGGCATGGGAAACGTATTGCCGGTGTTAGTTTTGTTCTAAATTGCGCGGTATTGTGTGATATCCACATATAACATATCGGGTATGCTATTGAGAGCTGAATGGCTGTGCACGCAAAAGTTCGTATGATTCACTACGTTCTGCAATCTCGATAGAGGTACCAGTTTATGGCCCGTACGCAATGCATAATCAGACAAATGAAAGCTCTACAACTTAAACTCGGGTTCGTAGACCGTAAAACCCTTGAACCCCTATTAAAAATATCATCAGAACCTAGCGAAACGTAGTACAGATTGTGTGTTGCAGGGGTGAAATCTTTTAAGTTCCGTCTGTGCGTGTGTGTTCGGCCATAACTCAGGAGCGACTTAACCGATTTTCATGATCTTGGACTCATTCGAACCGGCATAGTCGGTTTACCGAATACATCCCCGATCGTTTTTTGATATGGGTTCTGGTTCCGGGATCAGGGGTCAAAATGTGGGGTTTTTGCCTCATTTTAGTGCCCTTCACGGAAGCAAGGTAATTTTTATCTTACCTTTCGAATTTTTGTCTCTGGATGCTTTTATTTCATTGTAAAATGATAAATAACGATGCCTCTTTTTTGTTTTTTTGTGATTAAGGCTCCGGTTCTGGAGTTATGGGGTTTGAGGTATGGCACCCTCGTGGTTCCTCGATCCAAAATTCGAAAATTTGTTCTGACATCCTGGGTGACCGAGAAGTTTGATTTGGGGGGTTTTTAGGCATACGAAACTCATTGCCAGTGTTGGTTTTACTCTGCGGCCCATGGATTCGGGGGTATGGCGCCCCATAATTCGAGGCCAGAGGTCAAAATGAGGGTTTTCACACCATTTTAGTATTCTTCACGGAAGCAAGGTTATTTTTATGTTATCTTTCGAATTTTTTTCTCTCGTTTGTTTTATTTCATAGTAAAATGATAAATGCCGATGGCCCTTTTTTGTTTTTCGATTAAGACTCCGGTTCTGGAGTTGTTGGGTTTGAGGTATAGCACCCTCGTGATTGCTCGACCCAAAATTAGAAAATTTGTTCTGACATCCTGGGTGACTGAGAAGTTTGACTTGTCGTTTTCGGGCATACGAAACTCATTGCCAGTGTTGGTTTTACTCTGCGGCCCATGGGCCCGTGGGTATGGCGCCCCATGGTTCGGAGTCAGAGGTCATAATTAGAATTTTCACGCCATTTTAGTATTCTTCACGGAAGCAAGGTTATTTTTATTTTAACTTTCAAATTTTTTTCTCTGGATTGTTTCACGGAAGCCCCGATTGTTTTTTGATATGGGTTCTGGTTCCGGGGTCAGAGGTCAAAATGTGGGTTTTTTGCCTCATTTTAGTACCGTTCACGGAAGCAAGGTAATTTTTATCTTACCTTTCGAATTTTTGTCTCTGGATGGTTTTATTTCATAGTAAAATGATAAATAACGATGCCTCTTTTTTGTTTTTTAATTAAGGCTCCGGTTCTGGAGTTATGGGGTTTGAGGTATGGCACCCTCGTGGTTCCTCGATCCAAAATTAGAAAATTTGTTCTGACATCCTGGGTGACTGAGAAGTTTGATTTGGGGGTTTTTATGCATACGGTTTTACTCTGCAGCCCATGGATTCGGGGGTATGGCGCCCCATAATTCGAGGTCAGAGGTCAAAATGAGGGTTTTCACCCCATTTTAGCATTCTTCACGGAAGCAAGGTTATTTTTATTTTATCTTTCGAATTTTTTTCTCTCGTTTGTTTTATTTCATAGTAAAATGATAAATGCCGATGGCCCTTTTTTGTTTTTCGATTAAGACTCTGGTTCTGGAGTTATTGGGTTTGAGGTATGGCACCCTCGTGATTGCTCGACCCAAAATTAGAAAATTTGTTCTGACACCTGGGTGACTGAGAAGTTTGACTTGGGGGTTTTCGGGCATTCGAAACTCATTGCCAGTGTTGGTTTTACTCTGCGGCCCATGGGCCCGTGGGTATGACGCCCCATGGTTCGGAGTCAGAGGTCATAATTAGAATTTTCACGCCATTTTAGTATTCTTCACGGAAGCAAGGTTATTTTTATTTTAACTTTCGAATTTTTTCTCTGGTTGGTTTTATTTCATTGTAAAATGATAAATTTTACACCCTAAGAGGCTGATAGCTAACACTTGGGGTTTTCGGGCATAGAAAAGTTATTGCCGTATTAGTTTTGTTCTAAATTGTGCGGTATTGTGTGATATCCACATATAACATATCGACATATGCTATCTTGAGCTGAATGGCTGTGTGCGCAAAAGTTCATGTGCTTCACTACGTTCTGCAATCTCGATAGAGTTACTAGTTTATACCCTGCACGCAATGCGTAATCAGACAAATGAAAGCTTAAAATCGGGTTCGTTGACCGCAAAACCCTTGAACCCCTATTAAAAATATGATCAGAACCTAGTGAAACGTAGTGCTTAACTTTCGAATTTTTCTCTGCATGGTTTTATTTCATAGTAAAATGATACATGTCGATGCCTTTTTTGTGTTTTTTGATTAAGGCTCCGGTTCTGGAGTTATGGGGTTGAGGTATTTTACCATTGTGTTTCCTCGACTCAAAAGTAGAAAATTTTTTCTGACATCCTGGGGGTGTCATCTCCTGGCTGAAAAGTTTAACTTGTGGGTTTTTGGGCATGGGAAACTCATTGCCGGTGTTAGTTTTGTTCTGCGACCCATGGTTCTATGAGTACGGGGGTATGACGCCTTCATGAGTCGGGGTCTGAGGTCAAAATGAGGGGTTTTCACCCTATTTCAGTACCCTTCACGGAAGCAAGGTTATTTTTATCTTAATTTTTGAATTTTTTCTCTGGTTGGTTTTATTTGATAGTAAAATGATAAATGCCGATGCATCTTTTTTGTTTTTCGATTAAGACTCCGGTTCTGGAGTTATTGGGTTTGAGGTATGGCACCCTCGTGATTGCTCGACCCAAAATTAGAAAATTTGTTCTGACATCCTGGGTGACTGAGAAGTTTGATTTGGGGGTTTTCGGGCATACGAAACTCGTTGCCAGTGTTGGTTTTACTCTGCGGCCCATGGGCCCCTGGGTATGGCGCCCCATGGTTCGGAGTCAGAGGTCATAATTGGAGTTTTCACCCCATTTTAGTATTCTTCACGGAAGCAAGGTTATTTTTATTTTAACTTTCGAATTTTTTCTCTGGTTGGTTTTATTTGATAGTAAAATGATAGATGTCGATGCCCTTTTTTGTTTTTGGATTAAGGCTCCGGTTCTAGAGTTATGGGGTTTGAGGTATGACATCCTCGTGGTTCCTCGACCCAAAATTAGATTTGTGCTGACATACTTTTTGGCTGAAAAGTTTGACTTTGGGGGTTTTCGGGCATGCGAAATTCATTGCCGGTGTTGGTCTTTCTCGTCGACCCATAGGTACGGGGGTATGGCGCCCCACGGTTCCGGGTCAGAGGTCAAAATGAGGGTTTCTCGCCCCATTTTAGTACTCTTTACGGAAGCAAGGTTGCTATTATCTTAACTTTCGAATTTTATGTCTGGTTGGTTTTATTTCATTGTAAAATGATAAATTTTACACCCTAGGAGGCTGATAGCTAACACTTGTGGTTTTCAGGCATAGAAAACTTATTGCCGGTATTAGTTTTGCTCTAAATTGTGCGGTATTGTGTGATATCCACATATAACATATCGACATATGCTATCAGGAGCTGAATGGCTGTTCACGCAAAAGTTCATATGCTTCACTACGTTCTCTATCTCGATAAAGTTACTAGTTTATACCCTGCACGCAATGCGTAATCAAACAAATGAAAGCTCTTCATCTTAAAATCGGGTTCGTTGACAGCAAAACCCTTGAATCCCTATTAAAAATATGATCAGAACCTAGTGAAACGTAGTGGACATTTTTTTTATCTTAACTTTCGAATTTTTTCTCTGCATGGTTTTATTTCATAGTAAAATGATAAATGTCGATGCCTTTTTGTGTTTTTGATTAAGGCTCCGGTTCTGGAGTTATGGAGTTGAGGTATTTTACCCTTGTGGTTGCTCGACCCAAAAGTAGGAAATTTTTTCTGATATCCTGGGGGTGTCATCTCCTGGCTGAAAAGTTTAACTTTTGGGTTTTCGGGCATGGGAAACTCATTTCCGGTGTTAGTTTTGTTCTGCGACCCATGGTTCCATGAGTACGGGGGTATGGCGCCTTCATGGTTCGAGGTCTGAGGTCAAAATGAGGGTTTTTCACCCTATTTCAGTACCCTTCACGGAAGCAAGGTTATTTTTATCTTAATTTTCGATTTTTTTCTCTGGTTGGTTTTATTTGATAGTAAAATGATAGATGTCGATGCCCTTTTTTGTTTTTGGATTAAGGCTGCGGTTCTAGAGTTATGGGGTTTGAGGTATGGCATCCTCGTGGTTCCTCGACCCAAAATTAGATTTGTGCTGACATACTTTTTGGCTGAAAAGTTTGACTTTGGGGGTTTTCGGGCATGGGAAATTCATTGCCGGTGTTGGTCTTTCTCGTCGACCCATAGGTACGGGGGTATGGCGCCCCACGGTTCCGGGTCAGAGGTCAAAATGAGGGTGTTTCACCCCATTTTAGTACTCTTCACGGAAGCAAGGTTATTATTATCTTAACTTTCGAATTTTATGTCTGGTTGGTTTTATTTCATTGTAAAATGATAAATTTTACACCCTAGGAGGCTGATAGCTAACACTTGGTGTTTTCAGGCATAGAAAACTTATTGCCGGTATTAGTTTTGCTCTAAATTGTGCGGTATTGTGTGATATCCACATATAACATATCGACATATGCTATCGGGAGCTGAATGGCTGTTCACGCAAAAGTTTATAATGCTTCACTACGTTCTCTATCTCGATAGAGTTACTAGTTTATACCCTGCACGCAATGCGTAATCAAATGAAAGCTCTTCATCTTAAAATCGAGTTCGTTGACCGCAAAACCCTTGAACCCCTATTAAAAATATGATCAGAACCTAGTGAAACGTAGTGGAGATTATTTTTATCTTAACTTTCGAATTTTTTCTCTGCATGGTTTTATTTCATAGTAAAATTATAAATGTCGATGCCTTTTCTGTGTTTTTGATTAAGGCTCCGGTTCTGGAGTTATGGGGTTGAGGTATTTTACCCTTGTGGTTCCTCGACCCAAAAGTAGGAAATTTTTTCTGACATCCTGGGGATGTCATCTCCTGGCTGAAAAGTTTAACTTGTGGGTTTTCGGGAATGGGAAACTCATTTCCGGTGTTAGTTTTGTTCTGCGACCCATGGTTCCATGAGTACGGGGGTATGGCGCCTTCGTGGTTCGGGGTCAGAGGTCAAAATAAGGGTTTTTTCACCCTATTTCAGTACCCTTCACGGAAGCAAGGTTGTTTTTATCTTTTTTTTTAATTTTTTCTCTGGTTGGTTTTATTTGATAGTAAAATGATAAATGCCGATGCATCTTTTTTGTTTTTCGCTTAAGGCTCCGGTTCTGGAGTTATGGGGTTTGGGGTGTGGTACCCTCGTAGTTCCTCCACCCAAAATTAGAAAATTTGGTTCTGACGTCCTTGGCTGGTGAAAAGTCTCACTTTGGGTTTTCGGGCATGGGCAACTCATTGCTGGTGTTGGTTTTGCTGTACGAACCATGGTTCCATGGGGACGGGGTATGGCTCCCCCAAGGTTCGGGGCCAGAGGGCAAAATAATGGTTTTCCTCATTTTAGCACTCTTCACGGAAGCAAGGTTATTATCTTAACTTTCGAATTTTTTTCTCCGGTTGGTTTTATTTCATTGTAAAATGACACCCTGGGAGGTTGATAGCCTACACTTGGGGGTTTTCGGGCATGGGAAACGTATTGCCGGTGTTAGTTTTGTTCTAAATTGTGCGGTATTCTGTGATATCCACATATAACATATCGGCGTATGCTATTGTGAGCTGAATAATATAATAATATAACTATTGTGATAATAATATAATAATATAACTATTGTGCACGTAAAAGTTCGTATGATTCACTACGTTCTGCAATCTCGATAGAGTTACCAGTTTATACCTGCACGCAATGCGTAATCAGTCAAATGAAAGCTCTACAGCTTAAACTCGGGTTCGTAGACCATAAAAACCTTGAACACCTATAAAAAATATAATCAGAACCTAACGAAACGTAGTGGAGATTGTGTGTTGCAGGGGTGAAATCTTTTAAATTCAAATTTAAATCTTTTAAATAAAACCTTGGCAGGCTGATAGCTTACACTTGGGGGTTTTCGGGCATGGGAAACGTATTGCCGGTGTTAGTTTTGTTCTAAATTGTGCGGTATTCTGTGATATCCACATATAACATATCGGCGTATGCTATTGTGAGCTGAATAATATAATAATATAACTATTATAATAATAATATAATAATATAACTATTGTGCACGCAAAAGTTCGTATGATTCACTACGTTCTGCAATCTCGAAAGAGCTACCAGTTTATACCTGCACGCAATGCGTAATCAGACAAATGAAAGCTCTACAGCTTAAACTCGGGTTCGTAGACCATAACAACCTTGAACACCTATAAAAAATATAATCAGAACCTAACGAAACGTAGTGGAGATTGTGTGTTGCATTGGTGAAATCTTTTAAATTCCGTCTGTGTGTGTGTGATCGGCCATAACTCAGGAACGACTTAACCGATTTTCATGATCTTGGGCTCATTCGAACCAGCATAGTGGATTTACTGAGTACATCATGATCGTTTTTTTAATTTGGATTCACGTTCCGGGGTCAGGGGTCAAAATGTGGGTTTTTGCCTCATTTTAGTACCCTTCAAGGAGGCAAGAGAATTTTTATCTTACCTTTCGAACTTTTTGCTCTAGTTTGTTGTATTTCATAGTAAAATGATAAATGCCGATGCCTCTTTTTGTTTTTTGATTAAGGCTCCGGTTCTGGAGTTATGGGGTTTGAGGTATGTCATCCTTGTGGTTCCTCGACCCAAAATTAGAAAATTTGTTCTGACATCCTGGGTGGCTGAAAAGGTTGACTTGGGGGGTTTTCGGGCATGGGAAACTCGTTGCCGGTGTTGATATCTCTCTGCGATCCATGGTTCCATGGGTACGGGGGTAAAGTGCCCCCATGTTTCATCAACCCAAAATTTCCAATTTTATTGTGACGTCCCAGGAGGGTGATAGCTTGCACTGGGGGGGTTCGGGCGTGGGAAACTTATTTCCGGTGTTAGTTTTGTTCTAACTTGTGTGGTATTGTGTGATATCCATATATAGCATGTCGGCGTATTCTATCGAGAACTGATTGACTGTGCACGCAACGGGCGTAGGCGTACCTATGTTTCACTACGTTCTGCAAACCTGATAGAGTTACTAGTATAGCCAAGTTGGACTTTAGATAGCAATACCATCGTATCCAGCGTACTTGATAATCTAATAGGCACTTATTGTACGGTGACAACAAGCAGTAACACAGGGAATTTGGAAAAATCACTATTTCTAGCAACGGTTAGACGAACTATATTCGGACCCACAGCGGACCAGGGAGTGGACCCACAAAAAGGTCATGGTCAACATAGTTGAAGATTTCAGTGAGCGGATTCGAAAAATCGTTCCCGTATTTTCGATGCGAAGCCTATGTCGCAGATATGGGCTGCAAAACACTACTACCCGTAGGGCCAGATTTAGCAAAGAATACTAAAAAACTTGTTTCTTGACATTTCGATTCGCACGATGGGGTCAGAGCTGTTCTCGTTCACTAAAACTAAAGGGCAAAACTTTATCACTTTATTTACCGGACAAAAAATCTGCTGGAATCCGTCCATCCGGAGGTGACTTATGAATGGCAGTGACGCGGAAAAGAAATTCAAGATTTTTTCCATTGAGCCCTCAGTGGAAACTAAGTTCGCGTCGCTCGTTCCGTGTCAATTATATTATACATACACAAAACTCAATTGGTTGTCACTTGGGCGTATAATGCGTAGTGTCGTAAAACCAGAAACCCCAAAATTGCTTTGAATTTTTTTTAGTTTTTCTTTTCATTAATAGTTAAAATGGAAAATGTTTCGGCACAAAATTTTGTTTCACATTTTTTAAAATTTGCTCAAAAAATATTCCTAGTTTGATTTTGGAAGTGTTCGGTCCAACTATATCGCCGGCTATGGCTTAGGTTCCGTGGAATGGTCGTGATTAGTTTTAGTATGTGTAAAGGTTATATATATGAATTTGTTTCGAAATACTGTCTGGATATTGGCCTTACGACGGCTGAACATTGTTGATCATAGTCACATGATTTAAATCTGTTTGGCATCAAGACTGTTCAGGATATCGTGTCATCACAGTTGTAAATTCAATGTGGCAGCCACAGATATTCACTTGGATTCGTAACAATTTGCGAGGCAACGAAATGTAAGAACTGTTCACAAGACTGATTAATCATATTTTTAACCTAAGTGATTTACAACTGTGTGGATAGCACACACCAGAGATAAGTGTTTTGCGAAAAGCATAATGCGTGCTTGTTGGATAAGTTTGAAACTTTATACGAAAAGGGTTCGAAATTTCATCAAAAAGGGTTTCAGATTTTATCAGGGACATAGAGTGTGTATAATTGTGGTCGATGTTTATATCTTTCGGCAGCGCTATATCTATTAAGCGACATACGACATTCATTGTGTTTTCAGATTGAACCGTCAGGCCTTTGTTACGGGTATCACGGCGTTGCTGTTGGAAAAAATAAACAAGCGGCTAAAACTGAAATTGAAAAGCTGAAACTTGCCGAATTAAGCCTCGATGTGAGCGCTTGCTTTATATTTTACTTTTTGACTACGCCCATGGCGATAGGTAGCTTTCTTTCTCGTTTAAATGATGGTTGCCTGTTGAATATGTAATTTACCGATGTACATAGCTATATTAAGGATCAACCTGCAAAATGAGCCTAATATCGGACATTTTGCTTTCATAGTTAAGGAGATATATCCTATTATTGTGCAATTTAGGGAATTGCAGTGCGCAAAATACATAGAGCATGAAATTGCTCTACAAAAGAAACCATAAAAACTCATATTAGCTCTGCAGCTGCGGAGATGTTGCTGTTTTCATTGGTTTTGGGCGCTGAGGGCTCTTTTAAAAACCTGTTTTGTCCAATCCTACAGGATTTTTAAGGGTTTCCCATGTTCATTCTCTGGAAAATTTTCGAGATGGTAGTGGAATTTCAATTTTTTACATATAAGTTTGGCTAGATTTTTGTTATGTAACCACATTTTCAGCACTGATGGCATTATTAGGGGTCGTAAGTGTCTTATTAAATCAACCCGGGGTTACTAACAAGTCATTTCAACCAATGCTTATGTTCTCAATCAATGTTGAACATGGTGGATTTCGTGGAGTGGTGTGGGAAAATCGTCGAGTGAGGAGGTTGCGAAGATATTTGCTGCCTTTTGTGTATTTTGTTTCTTATGGGCCCATTTAAAACCTCCTTTTTATCGAATTCTTACAACCTGAGACAGACAGCCTTCTAGAGGCTTATTTGCTCCAGCAAATAATACATTTTTTCATTGATATTTACATTGGTTGTCGATATACAATAAATTTCGTTTCCAGACCATTTTCATCTTGTTTTTTGGAGGTGGGGTGGGGAGTTGGAATGCATAAATAAAGGTACAATTAGAGATTTCAAGCTTTCAAATGACCTGTCTTGCCATCAGTCAGTCCAGCCAAAGATGAGTTATGTGTATCATCCTAAAACCAAAAACGGATATGGTACAATTTCATTTTTCCAGCAAGTAAGTTTTGACAATAAAATTCTGGTCCTTGGACAGATAATGCCGCATTTGGAGCGAACATTTAGAGTGCAGTGCTTAGTTTTGGCGTGTACTGTATTAGAGATGTACCGGGGCTTAGCCCCGTGCCTGGGGCAGCAAATTTAGCCCCTGGCCGGGGCAACGTCGAAGCCCCGGCGCCCTGTAAAGGTAAAACCTATATGCCAGGGCTACTGTTTCAGAAAAAAATATTTTTGGTACCGAATTACTAGAACAGATAAACAATTTGGAGCTTTAGCTGAAAATATAATGTTTGCTACTAACTAGGACATTGCAAATTCCACAGCACATTCCTGAAACATTGAACTTTAGTTCACAACGTACAGTTTATTAAACTAATAAACTATAATGTTGAAACGATTTGCGTTGGGTTTTTGATATTTAGGATATGGTTTTTTAAGAATAGTAATTAAACAATGATTTGGTTTTTGGTATATTCGCATACATGCCGACGATGCATGCATGTTAGTTGGGTAGAACCTCCCCCCCGCGATGGGGTAACCCCGGTAGCCGGCGAAATTTTTCTAAGCGCGGGAGGTCGGTAGGGCAGGGAGGACCTTTTTTGGCGCCGGCGTCAAATTTTCACCTATGCGTTCACCTGACTCTGCGGGGGTGGGGGGTCACCGTTCACAGCGGGGGATTTCACTCCCACCCCCTGTCGAGACGTATGTATGTATGTGGTATGCTCTATATGCGCTGGAAAGTCGAACACATAGTGCTTTTTGGCCAGCCCCGGCACCTGTAGAATTCTTGTCCCGGTACAGCACTATACTGTATAATATTGTAAGGTTATATATTGGCACGAATTAGCCTGGATTGAGGGTTGAAAGTTTTTGAACAATAATTGTGACAAGTTTTCTTCGATTTCATATCATTAATATCTTGCTCACGTCTGCCTTTGCTGGATTTTCCTTTTTTAGCAAAAAATATTGACATTCTTTGAGACAGTAAATTTTTTCTTATATATAGTAATCATCACCGGTTTCGAGTCCGTTTTCCAGAGTTTTCTGGGTTGTCATTAAACCTTCTTATGGCCTTCCTCCACTTAATTCGGTTAATTGCATCTGAATGACGGAGCCCTGGTGATGCTAGATTGCACTTGAGGATGTCTGTCCAGGGTTTTCTTGCTCTTCCCGGTTCTCTTGATACTTCTTGAAATAGTAGGTTGGCTGATTTTTTAAACAAGGCGCTGTTGCTCATACGGAATGGATCTCTATACCAGGATAGACGGACCTTTATCATAATGCTAGTGACAGATGCTATGCCCATAAATGATCTCAGATCATTCCTGTATTTGCGATCCCACAAAGAGACCACACATCCACCTAAATTTGCCCATTCGGCTTTCTTCGTTTTGGTTTAAAGCTGTGTGTCATTTTCTAGGTTACACAACCATAAGTAAATTTGCTACGAACACATGAGGTACAGAATTGACCTCATTTTGAAAGAAGATCCTCTGGATGTTAGCAAATGTGCTCTGTCTCTGAATAATATCAATTTCCCCTGGTCATATTTTTCTTATTTATTATGTTTGTTTTTGAAGGATTTGGTGAAAGCTGCAGCTAAAATAGCCGTTATCGTTCGCGAAGAAGGCAAGGTGAGTGTGATTGTATATTTAGTAGACGAGCAGCAATATCAAAGCTATCTGTTATATATACATTTTAGCTCTTGGTTCTTCTGTAGTCGCTGCCTGGACCATTACAAATAATTACACAGATCAGCAGCATAATACTGGCTTCTCCTTTCGCAAAAAATTAACGAATCGTCCCGGAATAGCTTCGAAGACGTTGTTGCTTTATTATTATTTATAACCGTTTGGGCAACTATAACTTTAGATGCGGAAGAAGCAAAACGCGTGCTATGCGGCTCTGGATATAGTTAGTCTAAGCTAAGGTGCCTGTATGAGCCTAAGTCTGGGACTGACGCTTTCCGAACTCCGCTCTACGTTGTTTCTTTTTATATTGTTATAACGCCGGCCTCTCGAAATGTAACAAAAAGGTAATAGTTTGCGTTTAAATTGTGAGCTGGCATGTCCATTGGCTAAAAAATTTACAACAATCATGAACCGGCGCTTTCTTAGGTATAAAATTCTAGGGTACAAACAATGGTTCATGTCAGTTAAATAAGTTGACGGGATATTAACTCTGAAAATTGTAAGAAAAAAATTAGTTTTTAAATTCAACAACATTTCAGTTGCAAATTATTAATATAAATTGTCGCAGACACATTGTCAGAATACAGCACGAATATATGATGCCTTTTCAGAATTTTTCATAGGGTTTAGAGTGATTAAACCTGATTTCCAGAATTAGTCGGTCTTCAGTATTTTAATACATAGGATCAAACATAGTCTATATGGAGGGTTTTTGGTACGTTGAATAAGACGGTTTGGTTATCTAGAGACCACCACAAGTACTGGATGCGTTGTCAGTTGATTTGAATGGGTCTAGGGTCGACGATGTTTTAGGATTTTCAATGGGTTCAGGGTACAAGCGGTTTTAGGGTGGTATAAATACAAACACAGCATGGTACGTATGAAATGGTACCTTAAAAATGAAACCACGTTCGTTCCGATTTACCCTAGCTTGCGAAATACTAGTTTACTGGGACCTTCAGCGAAGTAAGCAACGTGTTGATGAGAAACCTAGCGTTCTTTATCTTGTCGTTATGTGTAGTTTCATTGAGAATATTAAAATTATTATTTCTTTGTTATTTGCTAGTGAGGTGCCTCAATTGACAAAAAATTTGGTTGTCTTATCCAGAATTGAGTTTCTGAAGTTGCAGCGAATGTATTCGTCCTCTGTGTTTTAACTACACACGGTTTATTTAAAATACGCTAAAAATAATTGTTGAGTAATAATATTCACCAATTTCAATAAGATAGAAGCTGAATATGTTGGAACGCCACGTTTGCTTAACTGATAGTGAATACACTGTTAATGATTAATGACTGTCGCCTGACAAACGATCAATCAGAATAAATCACTTTCGAACTCGAACGAATTATATGCAAGCAGTTGTCAACTGTTGGGTGTACTGATAGTTTATGATACAATAATGTATTTGGGGCTGCTAATAATGTTGTTTGGTAGGGTGTTTTACACCAGCAATGTTATTGTCGCTGTCGTTACGGTTAACCATCTAGTGTAAGTGAATCATATTATTAAAATCGGCCGTTTTCCATTGTTGTAGGATAAAAATGTGGAGCTAGAAATGTCATGGATTGGCGATAGGACCAAGGGAAAGCATGAACTCGTGCCAAAGGTGGGTTGATGGTATTTGAATATCAGCAAACCGTGTTTAACATATATTAGTGCAATTGGTACACTCGACATTTTTTTCATTCGAAAATCGTTCGAAAGATATTGAAATTTTGTTCGAAATGTTAGCTTAAATTCTGGAGTAGCAACGCGACGTTGTTTTGCGGGAACTGCGATAAGGCGAGTGGAGTGATATATTAAAAGTAAAACTAAATTCCACTTCATTACATTATTGATTCAGTATATTTGATTTCTTTTCTGGCTCCAAGACTGATTTTAAACTCAGAAAAATAAACTTAATTTCAGTGAATTTTAATTCCTGACTTACGCTAATTTACAATTCCGGTATTTGACAAAAGTGAAAAGTTGAGTCCGAATATAAATGACAAGTTTGATGTTTTTTGAATCTATTTGGCACCATCTTTTCCAACAAACTTAATTGTAAATTAACATAGCTGAGTTTGATTTCAGTTTTAACAAATGAATGTAATGTGGCTGAAATGAAATGCATTGTGGTCAATTTCAAACATGTTTTGGCATCAAAATTGATAAAACTGATTTTAATTCGAGAAATGAAACGGAATTCAGTTATGTTTTTTAGTATATCGTTGCACAAGGTTTTATTAGGTAGCTCATTGTTTTTAGCGAGTATAAATTGTTTTTATTTAAGTTATATTTTACAGGGTTTCCACCTAGTCTTATCATGGCCCTTTTTAGCACGAGGCACGGTCCGACATACAAATTTTAATATTGTATTAACAGTCTTTAAATTGAGCATTTACTGAGACTCTGGTTTGACGTTAATCGACGCTGTACTGCAATGTTCATTGACAACGGTGCATCATCCATGGGGTACGATGGCAGTACTATGACGTATTATACCGGTATATTTCCGTTCGCGCGAGTTGTTAAGATCGGTGGAGTCGTGGTTAACGAAAGTACTCCCCAATGTACTGTTCGCTTGATGTCCGTTCGAAGTTTGGTCGATAATTTCAAAATTTTGTTTGAGACATGTTCGAAATTTTGGCGGGCTTTTTTAATTTGTTCGAAAAGTGTTCGAGGCTTGTTCGAGAATAACTAAATTTTCTTCCATTTCTGTTCGATGTTCGTTCGTTTGAAAGATGATCCTCATTTCTGGCGAGTGCAGTACACAAACCGTCACTGGTGCGAGACGTATGTAGGGCGACCGCCTGCACACGAATTCGAATAATTTTTGCGATATGCGAATATAGCGATTATTTTCGTCTTGTGAATTCTCAGCAAAACCATATTACACCTTATATATTTTCACCATATACATTTTCACTGAGAGTTCTTATGCACCCTATAAAACCATATATATTTTCACCTGAGAGTTCTTATGCAGAAGACCGTGAACAAAACGGTGGTTACTTCGATCGAATCGGTGGTGACTTTTTAACTGTAAAGTATATTTTGTTTCACCAAATGATATCCTGCTAAAACCTTTACTGCTTCTCAAGGTGTGCTCACACATTCAACTTGAGCTCTGATTTTGATATTGTCTGACTGTAATTTGGCAAGAAAAATTGATGCTTCAAAAATTTTGCAATGGTTTGTTAAATTTTGTGCTCAGAATATCTTAAGATGTGCTTTATATCTCTGATTGTTTATGCTAAAAAAAGCTTAATCTGTGTTCACGCTTTTTGAATTTATCAGAAATGCATAAAGGCTTTCAAAATTTTGCGTATAAAGCTTGACCGTGTGTACAAGCTGTAGCAAGACAAGGCTCGTTCCAGTCATAATCTGTTATTCAATGTAGCAAGTAATCTTTTTTGATGTGTATTTTAGTTCAAAATAGATTATATTTCTTTTGTCCTTTTATTGCGTCGCTACAAAGATTATTCGTGCGATATCAGTATTACACGTAGCAAAGAGTAACAGAAATTCCGGTTCCGTCAAAATTCAGGTTCCTGTTACTGGTCCTGGTTCCTACTGATTTTTGTTCCAGTTTCATGAGTTTTGGATATCTGAATGACGATATTTGCAATAAAATATTTCCAATTTTTAATCAAAATTTGCTGGTAAACTGAAACAAAAATGCAGCAATATTCTTGGTGCTATTTCTGTAACAAAAACAATATATTATATTCTGTTTTTGGTTCTCGCTGAAGTGCCTTTCATTAGCTCTTTGAACTTCCAAGCACACATTTCTCAGCATCTACTAAACAGTTTATAACACACAGACGGATAACGTCACTGTATTAAACACTGATATGACTGCATAAGTTTTGAAATATGAACTCCTTAGTCCAGAATTTGTCTTCTATGCTGTTTAAGCTACAGTGTTAGTATCTTGCGACTAATAATTACATCCAAATGTGTCCTTATCAGTTTATTCTCATATATTCACTCGTAAGACCACAACATATAGTAATTTCGAGTATTACACATTCTTCATAATTATTGTCTAACAGCGGTAATTTGCAAGGTGAGGTGCCGGGGCGACGGTTGATGCTACGCGTACATTGCCTTTATTGAGGTTTAAACTTGAGTATTTCCTAAAGTCACGGAAAGGTAAAAACCCGCAATAGAAATTAAGACGTATTTGTGGTTTCTTCTCACAAGTGTGGTAAACGTGTTTGCTTACAAGTCTGGGGATGAAGAAGCGTCGACCAACTTGTGATAACTGTTTAACCTTTATCAAGTGCAGTTCGATTCAGCGTATCGAGCTCCCAAAAAGTATGTTGACCCATCTAGCTCTCACTTACAACTAATATTATTGAAAAAATGTCTACATTTCTCAATTTTTTGCCTAAATTTAGCATTTGCCGCCCGTGCAGCAACTCAGAAGAATAGTGACATACCCAACGTATATGATTCAAAAACAATGAAACCAACGCGTTTAACCGTTTAAATAATCATATATTTTCATCATTCATCCCCAACATCCAAGATACTCAGTACTTGGAACTATACAAGGAGTCACTATACAAGATACTTCCGTTGCTTTTACCTTATTGATCACACCAGGTACCGGATCCGGCAAAAATTTAGAGTTCTCAGTTATTCTCTAATCCATAGGTTTGCTATTTAAAGTTTCATACATTTGGACAACTTTTGCATAGACAAAAACTATTTTTGCTTATAAATTAGTAATGATTTAATTTAGTTTGTACCCAAAGTTAATCATTTTAGTAAAACTTGAAATTTTTTCGATAATCTACGATTAATATTCATCCTTCGCTTGTTTGAATTTAAAATAGCTTGTCTCAAAACGAAGGTAAAAGTTTCGCCTCAATTTGATTTCTTCAGGAAACAGTGAAATCAGCTGAGGAAGAAGCAAAACGTACACTGGAGGAGCAAGACAGCGACGACGAAATGCAGTCATGATTCCAATAGATTGTTTTACTATGTATATTGTTTGATTTGCGTTAAATAACGCAAATATGGACATTAAAAATGGCTGTGTAATGAAATCTCGAAGATTCAGTGGAGTTCTATTTTTTCATCAGACCAATATGGCGAGCTTGGTTCGAAACGATGCCCTATTGCCAATATTTGGGGTCACCGTTGCATTGATTCTATGTAATAGCAACCATTAACTCACATGTTCTATTGAATGTTTGGCCTATCGTATAAATATAACAAATTAAAATATTTTCAAGTAATCAACTTTTGTGTCGATATTAGAACAGGGATAAGAGTATTTTTTTTGAACTTTGACTTCGTGTTGTCTCGAAAATTGTAATCCAGAACTGCATGCTATTCAAATGTTCCGCGGTGTAATGCAGGACACGTTTATTAAAACGTGGGCTAATGGACTAGCGCATCGTCCCGTCGTATTTACCTAGAGGTTATGTTCTGACCTGTGGTGGGTATCTTCTTGCGTTTTCAGCAGTTGTTGTTGCAGCAAAGTATATAATATATTGACGCTTCAAATATTGTATACACATAACAAGATTGATAGACCGCTCATTTATTCGCCAATGATCAGGTATCCAGGTTCGGAATAGGATTTCTGAACAACGTATTGTCGTTGTTTGTATGAACTGGTGCGTCACCGATGTGAAGCAAAGATTTACCATGTTATGCTGATTAAACCCGATGAGTCTAAAATTTTCCCAAGTGCACCGAAGATGACGCAAATTTCAAGCCGTTAATCTCTGCAATTAGAACAGGTCAATCAATTTTACTATGTGTATGAAATATGCAATAATGTTATGCAAATGTCCTCAAGACTGACAACCTTTAATGACAATGAGTTTAGTCCTCACAACATACAGACTTTGTGTGGCTAAACAAAACATTGTTATAACACAACCCAAAATCTACATTCGATAGTAGTGACTCAACGCCTGAGAAGCATCTAGTTTCTGCTGCACGAAATATTCTTCGTATTTAGTATGAAAAATGTTGGCCTCGTGAAGGCGCAGCTTAAGCTCGTCTGCAACTGGCAACTCAGCATAAACATCGAAACAATTTAGGAGGCTGTTGCATACTCAACGTACAAATTATTCATACACAAAAATTGTGCTGTCATAGTAATGCTCAGAAGTAAAAAGGTTTTCATGCTTAAAAGTTAATACGTTTACTTTAGTTCGGATAGTATTGGTTCACCAATTTTCTTTTGGGTTTCGGGTTTGGTTTTTCTGAGCTTAATTATGCACAGTCTTGGTACCGTGGGTCACATCAACGAATTTTACATATTCCTGACTTAACTATGAACAAGTGTTATGATTCCTTCTGTAGGAGAATTAGAAGAAATACGTCACAAAATTTGTTGTCCCAGATGCGACATGGCTATTGCGTTTTCCAGTATCTAAATGCTCTCCTTGTATGGTATGTAAATAGCATAGAAATAGGTTGATGGTGTCTCATACAATGTCTGTTTTGTTATGTACATCGATTGCAGCGCGTACTGCAATGTATGTGTACCATGGGATGATATGATGTAAACTGATGACATAAAAAACTCTCACATGTCGGGTCTTTAACAAAATAAACGCCCCATAAATTTCTATGCAAGCTTTGCAATATACAATATTAATGCAGAAGTGTCGTTTTAGCTCCAATCCTTCATTATTGCAAAAATTCAGGTATGCGTAACTCTTTATTAAAGTACAGTTTTGCTATAATGGTATAAATTGATAAGAACACGCAGTTTTGCTTTTATCAGAATCTATGGCTTCAGTTGTTGGAAACATGACAGCATAATTGAATAGTTTGACATACGTTCTAACGGATTAGCAGCTTAATTGTTGACACATTAATGGAATACTGTCTAATTGAACATAGTGGCATTTCATTAATCATTTCAGCTTATTTAGCATGCTTAATCTTGTTCCGCTTGTTAAATTGTTTTTGTAATATTTAACAGTAAAAAGTTAATGTTTAGATTGGTGGGAGTGACTTACAGCGTAGGGAGCAACATTTTATGTATGTTCATGCCTTCACATGTCGCGTTTAGGGTCATACGGTCGTTTTCTGGGTTGGGTACAATGCAGCGCAGGCTTATAATGTTTTTGTTTGCAAAATTAAAATAGGATGTGAACGTGTTCCTTTTAGTTTAGATATGTATGTTTGCTGAGAAATGTTTTATTCTTAGATTTAGCAACTTTTCGTTGGCGTTTTAAATGGAAAGATTCCTGATTTCCCATTTAAACTTTTCTGGCCCTCAATTTAGTTCGTCGTTTTCCAATTTGTTCTTTTACCAAACTTACAGCTACGCTAACCATTCCATTTAGTTTCAGAATTTAATAATCTCGTTTCCAGAATTTCCCAGATTACATCCAACTTTCGTCTTTTCAATAGTCTAGAATATACTAACGGGTCAAGGATGAAAAACTGTGAACATGTGATGATCTGCTGGGAAATGGGTGTGGGGATTTCACATCCGTATTCCCTACATGGCCAAGGACTTTATGCGATTATTGCATTATATATAAAATAATGCATTGTGTGCCAATTGTAGTAGAGACCGTACTGTTCAATAGTACTGTAAAACCGATGTCAGCACCATTATGTATACAAGGTAATAGTGCTACGATGTAAAATGCATACGTTTTTTATGTAAAATTTCGGAACATCTTTGCTTTGTGTTTCGAAGCACGTTTTTATGCACATCGCATAAAAACAAGGTTTTTGCAAAATGCTAACCGAAACATATTCCGACTGCCAAAGTATTGGCGAGTGCACCCAAAGAGATATATTACTGGCTAGTTTCCAAAGTTCTCGGAAACGTCCTTGTGGTGCTGAAAAATGTTGACGACTTCCCACGCCGTAGACCCATTGTTGCCATTTTTCCCCAATTGTCGCCCTGTGCTTGCTTAAATTTTCCGAGCGCCGTAGGGGGTGTTGGCGCACTTGGGCGGGGGGTGGACCAGGACCTCGAGGAGAGGGGCCTGCCTCAACCCCTGTTTCATTATGTATGGTATGTTGTACTAGGACCAGTTCTGGCCCTAAGGGATCCCAGCTGCACCACCAATTTTCCTTTGCGTGGTGCCCGGACAACCCCGGCTTCCACGACTCCCCGGTGATCTATGCGATGACCTAAGGGAACCGCTTAGCTTAGCAGGCCGCCGGCGGGTTAACCAGGGTGTTCGGCCTGGCCCCTATTTTGGCCCACGTGTCTAATGGCATGAAGGTCCCCCGAGGGAGAGTCAACCCCTAAGCCTGCTCACAGGTAATAAGGCTGACTCGCCTTTCCCTCGATTCTAATTGAATCCCAAATGGAGGCTCGATTCCTCATTTTAGTCTGATGCACGGGAGCCTAAATCTAACAATAAATTTTGAGGGTTGGACAAGGAGTTTTCTGCTAAACGGGTAGCTCAAGGAAACACCTGGAGATCCATCCCCAGAGTCCCTAGCTAGCGGGAATAAATTGAACACAGTAGTGTACCAACTACCAAACGAGGCTGCGTATGGACTTTGAGACCAAACCAAAGGTTGGAATTACCGCTCACCGCTGAGGCGCTGCCCTAGCGGGTCGCGTAATTTTCTCGTCGACTTAGAAAAGCTTATGTAACCTCGTTAAATTCGAAATCCCCTGTGTTGTATGCTAGCCTTAAAGGATCCCCTTTAACTTTTACTTTAGAACATAGTTCTGATCGATAGTCGACAACGTATCGCCTAATATGAATTTCACACTCTAACATTTTATTTAGTTAAACTGTACGTATTACATTCAAATCGTCAAAACAGTCTATGTACAACAGAATGCAAGGGGTACCTCGCAGGGCACCGTGTGATACATTTATATACCGAACGGGTGATGCGAATCCTGGTTAAACCCCACGTAAAAATTGATCCTTCTTACGTCCACAATTTGTACCCTGTGGTCCGTCTTACCCGCCTGACAGGATACAATAATGAACTTTCCTTACCGACCGCTTGGTGACTTCGCATATAAAAACTCTGGGCATTGGACACTCTCCTATCATTAACCTCTTTTCACTTTGTACTCTATCTCGTACGTGATCTTGAGGCCGGACGTCCGCTGCTGGTTACTTATAATGAGAGTTTGTCACCAACTCTGCGTGCGCCAGGGCCAGCTTAAAATGCGGGACGTCATCAAAAGAGGGAGGCCCTGCTGTGCCTCCTGAATTTGGTCTGTCTTGTAATGATCTCTTGAATTGATGATTTTAACATGAAAACATGGCGCTGTGCTGAAACCCACCGTGTCTAAAACGGTTTACGAGTCCGCGCCTATAAATTTTCCTTTAATGAAAAGTTTGAGGAAACAATCACTTTGTAGTCTTCTCAGGGTCGTCGCTCGACTAACATGTGCGAGCACAAGAATTTCCTAAAAGTTGACTCGACTATACGCTGCAGCTGACTCCGTCTCATTTCTTAACTTGTGATGCTCTCCTCCAAATACCTTTGTTTTAAACGGAGGTCCGCAGTCATTTGCAAGCGCGAAGAGGGCGCGTGCTGCCGCGCCCTCGATGAATTTCTCGGCTTGAGAACCAAAAGCCAAAAGACGGCAGTGATGGTTCTGAGCTTGAAAACATTTCGGATACCCCTGTATGGTTAGCGTTGTAGATTTGCAGCACCGTGAGAAGTGGGGAAAACAACGGACAAAAGGTCCTGATACGTCGCTCCCTACGGGGCAGCCGCATCGACCCATCGATAGTTGTTCCACTGTAAAAATACGTGACGGAGTACTCTACCGTGTCCAAACGGCCTGAGTCCCGTCTGAATTTTGTTGGACGATAGAATTTTCATTGGAAAGGAAACAATACTCAGAGTAGAAGCTCGAATTTCTGGGCTAGCGTCAGGGGTTCCGTTCTTTATTTCTTTAAAGTGTTTCCTACGCGCAAATGACTGCGTCCGTCCCGAGCGGACCTCTCTCTCTTCTTCCCCAATACTGGGTCTTTAAGTCGTGTGACCTGGAGTAGTTCTTGCAGATTGTCCTATGACTTAGACTCGACTCAGGCTATGAAAGTTAACGCGGAATGGAGCACGAGTCAAAAGAAGCTCCAGGGTCTCTTGGAAATCGGTTGAAAAATCGTAAACGTGTTTGATGCCAATTTGTGGCGTAATCCTGAACCAATGCATGCAAATTACTAAAGTCTTCTACCGTGTCTAAACGGCCTGGAAGACTAGTTTTGAAACAACTTAATCACGGACTCGTTAAACGAAATGCTCAGGGTCCAAATGCTCGAATTTTGGTGGGGAAAGCCTAGCGCTATCTTGTGCTTATGCTCAATTCTTATCTGCCTTAGCGACTGCCTCCAGGTCAACACGCCACTAAAATTTTTATTCTAAGAACACTTTGCTTCAACTCATTACCCCTCCCGTGTCCCTGTGTCCTTCCCCCTTCCCCGTGTGTATTCCTTATCCCCCTAACCCTTTCACATCACTAAATTTCGCCCCCGGGTCTAAAACAAAAGGCGACCCGGCGAGCGGGGAACCAACCGAGATTGCAGAATTTTTCAACAGTTTTGGCATGCGCGCTACTCAACGGCGTCGGAACCGCACTTACGGGTGCGCGGGGCATCCGTCGGACGCACCAGCACCCGCAAGGGCGACCCCTGCTAATCACATTTTTGAGTGCTAGGAAACTCCCCAGGGGCAACTCCGTCCCGTTTCTACACGGTAGGAGCCACCCCTGGTCAATCAACAAAACCAAAAGCGCAATTCAAAATTTGAAAAACTAAACAAAGGCGACAACCGCCTGTACAAAATAAAACCGCCGCTTCTAAAGCGGCATCTCTCGACTGGTCCCGACGCTGCGTCGGGCCTTGTTCTTTTATACCCTACAGCGCCCCCCTTTCTTTGCCAGACCATTTACTTTGAAAAAACCTCGAAACCAGCAAATTTTAAACTAACAAAAGCGCATATGAGCATACAATTTTAAAATTACCGCAGCACACTGATCGCCTTGCCAAAGTCCAAGAGCACAAACAACATATATACATAAATGCATTGGGCGAGCTGACCACATTAAAGCCTCTGTCTCGAAGCAGTGCCCGCTTATACACGTCAAAGAGTACCGCCAGCCACAATAACAATTTTATTTACAGTGTGGCCGATGAATGCCAAAAGACAAAAACCTCGCGCTGGTCGGCGCGACAAATTTTGAGCCAGAAAATATACGAGCGCCCAGGGCGCCAGAAATGTACCAAGGTTTGAACGCGTTTTTGACTATTGCTACGCAACGGAAAACAGTAGGCGGCCGGGGGCGGGGCCAGGTTCACGCCCTGGCTGGTCGCCTACTGATAGAAACATTAAATTTAATGTAGGACCAATAGGTGGCCTGTTAGGGGCCTTTTTGTGGGTTAAAAACAGGAAATCTTGGAGTCCCGAGAGGGTTATCAGGGTCCTGTGCGGACCGGTTAAGTTAGGTGGTCCCGGTTTTCAGTGGAACTGTTAGGATAAGACCCCGTGGAGATGTAGAGATCGAAAAATTGGGGAGTTTTGGTTATATCTGTGGAGATAGGAGGCCTTGAAAATTGGGTGTTTAAACGCCTACTTAGGGGTCCCTAAGTATTCAGGGGTACGGAGCGGGCTGACCCGAACGCGAGATTTTGAAGCCCCAAAGGGCCCTAATGATACTGTGGTAATCCTATTTCGCGTGAAGTGCCGGAAAACTATAAAATTTTGCCTTTAAAATACCTATAGAAAATTGAGTTTTAGTCGAACTCTGAAAGTTTTAATTTACCCAGCAATCTGGTCCTCGCTTCGCTCACCGAATCAGTTATGCAACAACTGCATGCCAGGATGGGTCCTCGCGGTTTGTATGCCAATCAAAATTCTCCGTTGGCGTTTTGATAAAGGTTCTGCACAATACCCCGACCCATCCTGACACGCAGTAATACCTATAAGATAAAATAAAATAACATTCATTTAAGGCACACAATAAACGCACAGGTTATCATTGATTTTACTTGGGGTCGACCGGGTACCCTACTTAGTGTCACAAGTATTCCATTTTGGTGCCAAAATGACCCCGTGCACCTCGGACGGGTGGAGCGTGACGACACGACAAAATACATCCATAATACATTTTATTTTATGACAACGATAAATGATAATATGCAACATAGTATTCAGGTCACGCTCCACCGGTATCCGATCGCCCGTCGCACCCATTTTTCCCAACTTTTGACCTTAATTTGACTGGTTTTCCTTATTTAGAAGTCTTGTTGAAATCCCTGAAATTCCGGGCTGTTACATCTCTTAAAAATTTTTTGGATTTTATAGACTCCTTACTTATGGTGGTAAGTTAAATTTGTCGAGATACGAAAGGAAAGTGAAAATTTTGCGTGATTAATTCCATGTGATGCACAGCCCTTGATTTCAATTAGGTAAACTTTGTATGAAATTTGAAAATTTAGCCCGTTTGAGCTTAAAATTACCGTAAATTTCGAGAATTTTCCAAAAATTTAGCCCGTTTGGGGATAAAATTTCAATAAATTTCGAAAATTTTCTAAGAATTTCCCAAAAATTTGTTAAAATTTGCTAAAACGAGGGTAGAAGGACGATCAATTTGTTTGGTTATCACCAAAAACGCGTCCCTTCTCCCTTATTATTCGGCATTTTTGGAAGTTTTCCCTTATGGTTTATAATATTTGAGTTTCAGTGTTAATTTTGCTTTGTCGTAGTGTTTCAGAAATGTGTCTTGCTTGACGTAATTTAAAATTTTCAACGTTCTAAACGTTATACATAGGTACATAATATTATCATTGAAATGATGTATAAGTATAATACATATATCTCTAGCACGTACCTCCTAAAATGGTTTGTTTAAATGACCTCAGGAAAGGACCCGGCTGCCGGTTGTGCCCTGACCCAGGGGTTCCCTCAGACAAGTTTCATGTAATAGGTTTGAGATCGAATTACCCATTTGGTTAATTTCAATTTTGTTAGAAAGTTTTGGTGTTTTGAATTTTGGATATCTCATCTAAATTCGCTAACTGCAGTTGGTATATTTTGGCTTAATAAGATTATATTTATTACTCCTAATGCGCTCATTCGCATGAAATGCTCGTGACTATTACTTTAACCAGTTTCCCTAGCTGCATTTCGGTGTTGTTACTCAGATTCGTACTCGCGCTCTTTGCTCATGACTACTTTTTTTCCAATGCACTGCCTACTAGCTCGTACTGATTGATCTTATTTCCTTTCATGCTATCATTTCCTCCTCGCTCACGTTAGCTGCTAACGCTACGCTCTCATGCTCGCAATCGCTCAGGGTGCCAAACGCTTTAATTCAGCATCGCGAACCAGATGGCTCACCCACTCGCGTAAGTTGCGGCGGCAGTAGTTGGATACCATTGGCTCGCGGAATTGCGGTCGCTCGCCCCACTCCATGTGTGGTTCGTCTCGCTCCCACGCGTCAGGAGTGTTAAACGCGACGGGCCACGTTGGAATAAATACATTGTGAAGCGTGTTGTAACGTTGCCGGTGGTTAATTAGGATTTGTTTCAGTTCAGCCGTTCAGGACGCTGCATCTTGATTCGTAGCAACCCAACGCGGTATAGGTGGCGTCATAATGATGGTCGTTGTTGGCGCTACTCGCTTTGATAAAACCCCGAGATGACGTTTCACCTTCTTAAATGCTGCGTTTGGGTTTGTCGCATGGAGCTGCTCCAAAGGCGCCTTTCGGTAGATATAGTTATAACCGCCTAGCAAGATGATGCACCTCAGCTGCGGCGTGACAATGGCGTTGGCGGCCTGGACAAGCCGGGCAAGGTGAGTGTCGGGCCATCCGTTGACCAGCCACTTATTGTCCCAGGCCAATTCCAGCAAAGGCAGGGCCAACGCGTCCCCTAAGATGGCCGTCTGAGGCCAGCGCACGTTGCCGGTGGCGCGAAATTCGCGCACTTCTTCGAGCAAGCGTCCCATTACGTTATGGCAGCGTCCGGGCGCCTCCTTGTTTTGCAGTTGCTGACTGGAGCGTCCGACACCCCAGAAAGCGTCCGTTGAAGCCTCGAGCAGTTGCCGATCCTCGGTGAGCTGGAGTACGTGAGCGTACTCCGGGATGGAAAATTTGACGAGCAGTATTGGGCGCATGATATGCTCCAACAACGGCTTAAGGCGGGCGCTGGTGACGTAGTCAATGAGTTCGTCTTTTAGCACCCTGGCCCGTGACTTGCTTTGTAGCGGCGAGTCAGTTGTATCCATCAACTCGCGGGCAGCATCATGGTGTTCCAAGAGTGCCAACACCTGGACGTGGTAATGTCGCTCCACGGTGTTGGCCAGGACGCCATCGTTGCTAAATGGCACCGGTGTTTCATGCATGTTCGACAGCTCGGGCCAGTCCGTGCCATGTGATAGAAATGCTGCGAACGGTTTGTTCAAGTCTACCCGGTAGACTGGAATTGTTGGTAGCTTGAATTGCGACATCTCCGGCGGAGCGTACGGTCCGACCGCTGGCAATCGTCCGCCGGATTTTCGGTTTGGCGTTATGTCTACACTGACGTTGCTGGTACTCATCTATAAAGGGAATTTAAATAAGCATGTTTGTTAGTTACTTAACTGTCGCAGCGCGTCGTGTCGTGTATGCTCCTCCTACGAGAACTATGTATTTCTAGCATTCTGGACCTAGTGCGCCTGCTGTTGGCCGAATTTGGTGTGTGGGGTGATTTGGATTTCTATCATCTCCGGATGATTTAAAATTCGTATAGTTCTCTTAAAATTTGGTTTTCCCCCTTGAGATTATTTTACCCCGTTTTGAGACTCCATTTTGCCCCTTTTTTATAGCTCATCGTCAGAGTATTTTTGGTACTCTTCTCTCGGCAGTGGCCGTTCCATTAGTCGCCGAATAATGTCTGCGCTTTTCAGATTCTCTTCTACCCAGGCGACAAGTTCGTGGTGGAACGCTGGGGCCACGACAGGCTTATTCCAACGCCGCCGGTCCTCCCCCTGGTTGAACGGTCCGACCGTGTCCCAGGCTTCTGGTTCCATGAGTGGCGCTGGCCATCGTGGCATGATCACGCTGCGGAGAGATTGGTGGCTGTGTGTGAGCTCCGCCTTGCGTGTACGAAATTGCCTTCCCCAGGTGTCACCAGTATAGTTGTTGGCGTCCCAGTGTGGGGGTGGCGACGCAACATAGATGGCGGCATCATCCCGGGCGCGCCGATCCAGTACTCCCAGGTGCCGCTTAACGCGTTTGAAATATGCGGCGGGCGAGAAGGCTTTCCTGGGTTCTAGCCAGACGTCGTCATAGCCGCCAAGGACGAAAATGCAGTCCGTCTGCGGTGTTAGTAAGGCGTTGGCCCACTGCAGCAGTGCCACCATTGTCATTGCCGGGTAGGCCATGACGAGCCAATTGCGTTCCTCTGCCACCTCAACGAGTGGCAGGGCTAGTTCGTCGCCAACAATAATAACTCGGGGCCATCGAACAAAGCCATCACGGTTAAAGGCCCCGATCTCTTCGAGCAATCGCCAGTGACGTTGTGGCACACCGTCCGATGAGGGCTGCATTGGGATGGGGGCATTCCCGTGCCCCAGAAATTGTCCCAGGAGTCGACGAGGAGTTGCCGGCTGCCGGTTTCCTCCAGTTCTTCGGCATACTCGTCGATGTTGAACTTCGCTAGTAGGATTGGTCGCAGTAGGTGCGCCCGATACGACATGTGCCAACGTCGCGCCTTGACCTGGAGTTGGCGCTGCAGGGCAATGCTGCGAAGTTGTAATTCCGCTGGGGAAATGTCCATCTCGCCCAGTTCCTCAGCCTCCTTCTCGTATCGCAGGAGCACCAGGGCACCAAGATGATAGTGCTCGGCCACGCTGGAGAGGCGTCGGCCATCGTGTTCGAACCGATCCTTCATACGGTGTTCGTTGGCTAGTCGGCTCCACCTTCGGCTGTTGGGCGAAATAAACTCCCATCGTTCCTCCTGGTCCAAGTGATATTGTGGCACACGGGGGAAAACGTGCCCGTCGATCGTCACTGGTGCGTGCCGCACGCCCTTTGGGATCATTGATGCTGGTTGTGCTGTGGGCTCGCTGCATCTATAATGTATATATTGGGAATGAGTCCAGATGTAAAGACAAGTTTGTCTATTTGTGGGTGTTTCCTAAACCCTTCTCCTAACCCCCCTCTTTGACTGCTTGTTTGCTTCCTTAAAGGTACGTGCTAGTGTGGGTTGGATTAGTCTATGCGTAAGTCTGGATCGTCCGAATCAGATTCTTCGTACGGTGGTGGTCGGGGTGTCCGTTGTCGCCAAGCTGCAGGGTGTAGCTCTTGGCTAGAAGGATAGCGTGGGAATGTGATCGGTGGCTGAGTCCCGCCTGGCGATCGTCCTCCCATTAAAAGTTGTCGCGGGGTTGGCCTTGGTGTACTTGTCATTGACGTGGTAACACTGGTGGATTGCGCGCGCGTAGTGGAAGCTAGTCTAGTTGATGTTCCTGCAGTTTCAGTAACGGTCGTCCCTGGTTCCTGGAAGGTGACACGTCTAGGTCTGCGTAGGGCGTCTCCTATCTCCTCGTCCGATGCTGCGCCATATGGTCTAAAGACCCGGTCCCTAGCCTGGCGATGAAGGAGGTGTCTGGTCGGTGCTGTTGCATGAGTGGAGCTAAGGCGTATTATGCCAGAGGAAGTAGTAGTAGCGGTTGTGGGATGTACTAGTTCAGTGATGGTTACTGTAGACTGTCCTGGCTGTTCGGTACTAGCAAACTGAATGGTTGAGCCGCCTCGTGTCGTTGTGACTTGTTTCCGTTGGGTGGCTCGTCCAACAAGGCCCTTTCCTCGCTCTTCCGGCGGGGCTCGCGTGCGAGGAGGGGTACCCAAGGTCACCGGGTGACTGATTTCTTGCTGGGGTGCTGGCGCCTCACTACTTGATCCGGCAAGTGTGAATTCGCTTAATGAGTCGGAAGTTCCCGGTTGTGTCCTAGAGTCGCTACTTGATGTTTCCTGTCCTGCCTGACCGAGCCGCTCGGTGGAAGATGGTTCCTGCGATGTTTGGCTGGATAGTTCGTCGTCCGCTTCGGCTGCTCTCACGTCCACTGTGGTACCTTCTCCAGAAGTTTCCGACAAATAGCAGGACATTGGCGACCCCAATGGTGGTTGCGTCATGGGCGCCTCGCGAAAAACATATTGGTGAGGAGCCATAGGTGCGCCGGCACTTGCTGGCGGAGCGCTATAGGGACGCATTGTTGTATAGTCCCCTACAGTTTGAGTTGACATCTCCATTGGTACGCGTAGTCGTGATGCCATAATATGCTCAGCTGGTCGCGATTGAAATAATGGATGGTCCTGAGCAGCGAGCATAATTGCGTAGCGTAGATCCCCTGAGGTGTACGGTCCGGGTACGACGATTCCACCTAAAGCCCCCCGTGGTGTTGTAGACAGCGTAATGTCCGCTGGGTAGAAATGCTGTCCTTCGAGTATTCCAACACCTACAGTCGGTACGCCGAATGGAACCTCCTCGCTGGTGGCTACTATTCTTTCCATCGTGGTTACTGGCACGGTATGTTGTCCGTATTCCACCTGCGTATCTCGACTACCAGGTTCTGGCATGTATGAAAAGGCCTCTTGGCTGGTAACCAGTTCCTGCGATATTGGTGGCCAAGATGGTTCTATTTCTCTATCTGGATCAGTCAGTGGAATCCGATTCCTGACTGTCCTTGGATTCTGCGGTTCGTAATCGTCCGTCCGATACTCGATGTGCTCCATTGCTGCTTGTTCAGCCTCGATTTCCGCGTATGTCCGGCGGTAGAGGTTAGGGTCGTTGGGGTCACCCATCTCTACACTTTCAGTATCCGAACTATCACTGACTGCAGTTCTTACGGTGCGTACTGCTACCTCATCTACGGGTTCGATTTCTGTCACAAAATCCCTATCAGCGATGATTCGTTGGGTCGGTTCGTTTAAGCCCATTTCTAGAACAGAAGCGTGCACTTGGCCTAACCAGTCTCCGACGTTAGGCACTGGATCTAACGCCCTAAAACATGGCTTTGTTCTATTAAGGTGTACTACATGTGCCATACCTTCCGGATTTGAATGCCTTCTTACGCGCATGCATGGCGGCGTGATCCCTATTATTTCGTATGGTCCGCACCAACGAGGCGTAAGTTTTCTAGATGTTCCTGGTGTAGTATCGTGCCTATAGACCCAGACTAATTCGCCTGTTTGATAGCGTGGTTCGCGAGCTCGCCTATTGTACCTTAGCCGGTTTATTTCTTGAGCGGCTCTCATTGATTGGTATACGCGTTCCTTAATAGAAGCCATCCAGCGCTGCGCGTTGGCTCTATAAGAATGGGCTCCGGTGTATCCTGTAGCTGCACTATGCGTGTCGTATTCTCCGGGTAACCTAGGGTAAAATCCATGCATTAGTAAAAATGGTGGATATTTTGTTGCTGTGTGTACTGATGAATTGTAGGCCATGATGCAAAAGGGTAATGATACGTCCCAGGAGTGGTGATCCTCTTGTGGTACGCTTACTCGTAGTAAGTATAGTAAGGTCCTATTAAATCTTTCAATCTCACCATTTGCCTGAGGGTGGTACGCTAAACTCATGTGCCGAAAGATGTGCATTTCCTGGCACAGGCTTTCAAACATGTGCGCGGTGAAAGCACCTCCTCTATCAGAATATAGCTCCCTGGGAGCTCCGTATTTATTAACTACCTCATATAAAAATATGTGTGCGGCAGTGTGTGCATCCTGGTGCCTTATTGCTACTGCTATTGCGAATTTTGTGAATTGATCTATAAATGCAATAACGTAGCGGTTGCCTGCTTGTGACCTAACCTGAATGTCGAGTATGTCTACGAATACACGATACATTGGTTGATTTGCCAACGGAACCCTGCCCAATCCAGTGGTTATCCGAGAAATTGGGTCCTTCGCGGATTGGCACAGAGTGCATCGCCTGATCCATTGTTGTGCGTGTTCCGACATACCTTTCCAATAGTAAAATTGTTTCAATTTTGCTATTAGCCGAACACGGCCAGGATGTCCTCCGTATAAAGTATTATGTTCATGTTTGAGTATTTGCTGTACTAATGTGATTGGGACGCACAGTTTATAATTTATGTCCCCTGGTTGTAATGGATGCATGTACAGTATCTTAGTATCCTGAGCTAATTCAAAGTAATGAGCTCGCATTTCGATTCTTAGTGCGCCTAGCTCGGCCCTGGGCCGTGTTTTGTTATATAAATACCACCAAATTGGACCCAGTTCTGGGTCAATTCGTTGTATGTATGGTAAGAGCCGTACTAAATTAAAATCTGGGAGGTCTGAAAAGAACGGTAAGTATATGTTCTCCTGAGTATCCTGTGCGTCCTCGATCCTAACGGTTGGTAGTATTTCTGTTTCATAGTGCATCATTAGTTTCATGGGTCTATCGAATTCCTGTTCAGTTGGTAGTGTGGTAGCTCTTAGTCCTGCGGTTTCTGATTCAGGCCGGTGTGGCCTTTCGGATCCTCGAGCCTGAGGTCCGACTCCAGAACCCGAGATTGTTGTAGTGCGAACCGACATTGCTGGGGTCTCTCCCGGATCCATCCTAATTGGAATTGCTCTTAGCGTGGCTGCCTGTTGGGTTAGCGTTGCAGGGGGTACTGTACTTATTTGCGTGTCGGGGATCAAGTGTGATGGGATTGCTTCGGGGTTTGGCTGGCCTGGGGGAGCTACTGGGCTTCCCGTTATAGGGGTTGGCGCGCCCGTTGCGAGCGGTGCTACGGTGCGTACGGGATACGGCAGGTGCGATTGGTCCCATGCTGTGCAGGTCGTAGGTGGGCGTGGCCCTGTGGGTCGTCCTCGGCCCATCATTAATACTTCATATGTATCTCCCTGTTCCTTGCCAATAGATGGGTCGTATCTAGGATCCCGCGACAAAGCATCAGCATTGCCGTTTTCTTTACCTGGCCTATATTGTATTTCAAATCCTCCGAATTCAAGTAATAATTCACTACGCCATTGGGATAGGCGTGAATTTCTGGGCGGCTTATCAAACAAGGCTTTTAGAGGTTTGTGGTCGGTCTCGACATGAAATTTGTGTCCTACCAAATAATGCTTGAAATGTAGCGCTGCCCATCTAATTGCGAGAGCTTCAGCTTCGATTGCGGGATATCTACGCTGATAGTTAGCAGAGCTTTGCTTGCGTACGCAATGGGTTTGAGACCTTGCTTAGTTTTCTGTGATAACACCGCGCCCATTGCGTATCCCGAAGCGTCCGTTTGTAAGATAAACGGCTGTGAGAAGTCAGGGTGCACTAACACGGGTTCATCTAGTAGAGCCTGTTTTAGTTTCTTAAATGCGTCCTCACACTTAGGAGTCCATTTAAATACTGCATCTTTGCGTTTTAGTTCGTTTAGTGGTTCACATATGTCTGAGTAGTTCGGTATAAATTTGTGGTAATATCCTACTAGTCCTATGAAACTTTGAAGCTGCTTCAACGTTTCTGGACGTTTGAATTCCTCAATTGCTATCGCCTTTTCTGGGTCTGGTTTCACGCCCTCTGTACTAATTATGTGTCCTAAATACTTTAAACTGCCTCGGCCAAAGTGGCATTTCGACGGTTTTAGTTTTAGGTTTGCCCTACGAAAACGATCGAAAACCCTAATTAAATCCGTTAAATGATCTTCGAACGTTGGTGAAAATACCAATATGTCGTCTATATAAATTAAACATTTTTCCCACTCTAACCCCTTTAAAATCATGGACATACAACGTTGAAAAGCCCACGGAGATGAATTTAGTCCAAACGGTAAGACGTTGTATTCGTACTGTCCATGAACTGTTACAAAAGATGTTTTATCCTTAGTTTCTGGGTCAAGTTCTAGCTGCCAGAAGCCCTTATTTAAATCTAAGCTAGACATTAGTTTAGTGTTTCGGAGGCATCCTAGAATGTCGTCTATTCTAGGCAGTGGATATGTATCCTGTTCTGCTACTGTGTTTACCTTCCGAAAGTCCACACAGAGCCGGAGTGAGCCATCACTCTTGGTTACATAAACTATTGGTGATCCCCAAGGTGAGCTTGATGGTGAAATTAGTCCCGCATCTAGCATACTATTTAGTTCCTCTCTAAGCGGTTCGCGTAAGGAATGTGCCAGTCGGTACGTTGCTTGCTTAATCGGCTTAGCATCTCCGGTCTCTATACGGTGCCTATGTTCAGTGTAGCGCCCTAGATCAAAATCGTGCGTGCTGAAGACGTCCGCATTCTCAGCGATCGCAGTTGTCAGTTGTTTTAACTCAAATGGGGACAATAAAGTCTTATCGAAATCTATCTTATTCAAGATTGTTTGAGCTCTTTCATGGTCGATCGACCTTTTTCCTGCCTCGATGTGTTGAATAATTCTTTCAGGGTGCGTGGTGATATTATTCAATTGCTTCGCCGGTTTGTGTTCCTCATATCGAATCAGATTTTTGTTTGTGTCTTTTAGGAACTGCACGTTAGGGTTCATCATTACCTCCATGTGACCTATGGTTTGTCCGGCATAAATAGTTACCGGTGTGTTTCCAAAATTGATTACTGCGATTGGTATTGTTCTTTGGCTCCTTAGTACTAATGCGTGAGCCATTGCAATATCTACCATTTTCGGTGCAGGCACGAATAATGCCGGTCCTACTCCTGTTTCGGCTATTTCGGGGATCGCATTAATAAATGTTTCCATGTTTGGTTCTATAGTAGTGAGTTTCCTACACATTACGGCGATTAATGGCGGGTCATACCGTTCTAATCCTGCGAAAGGTAATTTAGCTTCTTCCTCATCTACTGCTATTTCTAAGCAACGCTCTTTAAAATTTATGATGCACTTTGGTAATTGGGACATAAAATTTGTTCCTATGATGCAGTGATAAGGTACGGTTTTAGTGACAAAGAATTCTGTCTGTACCTTTATGGACCCGATCGACAAAGGTACGCTGATACTGCCGTCTAGTGCTAATTCCTGTTTGGTGGCAGATACTATCCTAGTAGAATCGTCAGGCTGTGGCTGAAGGCCTAATTTACTGACCAGATATTGTGATACGATAGAAACGTCTGCGCCGGTATCTATTAGTGTAACTACGGGAGTGCGGTATACGAAGGCATTAATGAGTAAGGGTGCATCCATGTGATGTATTGTGTTGACCTGCCGGTGGTAAGCTATTGTGCGATGTCCTCTACGCTGAGATCGGTCAGACACAGCAAATAGTTCCGTGGGCTCTACCAGCACGACACTCTCGTCCTCGCTGGTAGCATTTATTCGGGCTGAGCGGCGAGGACTCGTTGTTCGTAGCTCGAGATGTTCCGTGGACGCAGCTGGGGCTGAAACCGTTGGTCGAGGCGTGTTCGTGGTGCCGTACTCATTGTCCGTTTTAACATGCAACTCGGCTCGAGTTAGCCTCTCCCGAGCACATGGTCGTTGTTGCCACCAGCGCTGTAACCGTCCCTTTATGCATTTAGGGCAGAATCCAGCTCTCTTCCTAGAGTATATTACTGCCCCTATTCCGGCAACTGCTAGCACAATGAGCTTCCATAGGTAGGGTGCTACTCCGGTCGTAGTGATGTATGGGAAGTCGATAATATTTCTTCAGTT
>JASANE010002940.1:0-25005 GCA_030248225.1 Trileptium ribeirensis
ACAAATTTTGAAAAGATTTGCGAAACTCTTGGCTTCAGGGACGGGAATTTTGAGAAAAAAGCTATGAGATTTTAATGTACTTTGGGGCATGTTTTTTTACAAAGCGCAAAAAAATTTGTTAAGAGACGGTCTAACCGGGAAGCGAGTTTTATAAAGGTATTTCAAAATGCCAGCCCCCCTGCAATTTAGAGAGCCGATATTGTCTGAGAAGTTATGCTAAGTAGAGAAACGTTCAAAGCTATGTGTACAGTCACGATAAATACGCCGCGACTTTTTCGCGAACCGTTCCCCCAATAATGCTCGAACAGTTTGGGAATAATTCGCTAACATCCACGAATAGCAAAAATCGAACAACCGTTAATTTATTTTTCGCAAACTGTTCGCTAAATTTCCGCGGAAAATTTTCGTTTAATTCTGAACGTGACTGCGTTTTAGACATTGCGTCAAAGACAAAAACATGTCAGCAATGTTTAAGTTGCGTAAGTATCGTCTACATAGACGGTACTAAACTGTGCTGGTAACTGGTTATACGAGAAGTATATCAAAGTTATTGATACCCATAGAGCGGTTATAATATTCATGGCTATGAAATTTGCAGTACTCAACGAAATTACGCCATCGTACGAGCTAGTTTTAGAACTAGTAGAGCGAGTACTCATTTTCTGGCTAGTCCAAACCTCGGAAATTATAGCTGGGGCCTGAGTCGGGGTGCCCCTCGGTTCACCTGCCGGGCTGTGCCGGATTTTAAGCCAATTTTTTTGCCGTATTTTGTCGCGTGTAGACGTTTATGCTTCGAAGGTGGGGGCTTTGACCCGGGGGTACCCGAATTATTGCCGGGGGATAGGAGCCGGGGGTACCTCCGTTTTGCCGGAGGACAGCCAAAAATGCCGCGCCCCGCCCCCACTTTGGACTAGCCAGATTTTAGGCTGCATAAGCAATTTAATCTTAATACAGTGGTTTTCGTAATCTTCAAGCACTCGAAATATTCAGTTAACACATACTTCGTAATGTGCGCCGGGGCCATTTTGACTTAGCGGGAATGAAAGGGTTAGCCAAACGATAGGCTAATTTTTTGATAAATTGGAATATGCCAAATTAATAGTGATACAAAGCAAGCTGATACCACAATGATCATTATTCAATAATGATAAAATACAAAACATACTACTGAAGCAACAACAGCAACAAAGAAAGATTTTTTATGTCTTTTGTTTGTAAAGGTTACAGATGTAATTAAATAATAATTACTACTAAAAGAAGAGTTCAGTTTCACTCACCAAACGACCGGACAAGCGACCATAGGTTCGAAGACTACAGAAACAAATGTAACGCAGCGGATCATCCACTGAAATACAAAAAATGTATATAAATATGTACATAAATAAAATGGTATATAAAATGTATTCAAGACACTTCCAGTGACGGGGACCAACAGACTGTAGCGTTCACAAAATTCTTTGTTCGGTAATAAAATTTTATATCAATCAAAATTAATATTTTCATATGATTCAATACTGTTACTTTGCTCTCCTATGGTTTTGACAAAAAATCGATATTTGGCCACCTACTGAAAAATTGAACGATTACATCCGAACACTCAGGAAGTCCAATACATGTAATATCCCAGATCGCAGATACAGCCAAGGCAAGAAATACGTGAAAAAATGGATTACAAAACTAAGATATTTCGCCATTTTTACTTGACAACATGAAGTAAATTTAAAGTTTATAAAATTTCGAACCATTTTGATCCAACGCAGATGCGAGCGATTTCTATTTTGATTGACCACTGTTAAAAGAAATTTCTATTGATTGTGATTTACAGTATACTAATTTCTATGCAGGTTGTGATTATATTCCAAACCACCGTTGGGCCTTTAGTGCTCTAAACTCGAGAAATATACGCAATTATTCAGGCCTGTCCACAGTGGGGGGACCCCCACTTTCCAAATCCCCCGTGTTCGTGAGATTTTCCCCATGTCTGTCCCTCTCCCCACTCGGCCGAATCCCCGCATGTTCAAATAATTCCAAAACTTTTTTATGTCTGAAAATTTATGTTTTTTATTTACAAATTGTTTTTTAAAGATTAATTACCACTATTTATAATGCTAAAATATCGTTTTTAGCTTGAAAATACGTTCACGGTAGTAAAATGCACAAAAATATGGAAATATTTTGTATTTTTGAGCAAAATTTATCCCCCACTTTTAATTTTCCCAGGAGAATGAACATGGGGGCCGCCGAAGCCCCCCACTTTTCAGAGGGCTGTGGACAGGCCAGTTATTGTACCATATCCACAGCCCTATGGAAAAACAGAAAAGAAGCATAACCCATTATATTACTTTTGCCGCAATAATACCCACAGTCGCGGATAAAAATAAGTGCAGAAAAAACGAATACGAATCACAAACGAATGTAAACGCAAACTAACTTTGGAAGGTTTGTCTACAAATGAACGTAAACAACAGCTGCCGTATTTTTGAACCAAGTTTATCTATTCTTTTGTAAACAAAGGCAAACGCAAACGAACGTTGTAACGTTCGTTTTTACACGAACGTTGTTTTCTTCGTTTTTTGTGCATTTATTTCTGTCCGTGACTGTAGTTGTGCCTACTTTTGGCTATGTTCAACCTATAGTTTTCGACACACGCCAACGGTTCAAAAATTTCTGCTCGTTCTTGCACTATAATCATGTAATCATGTGGCGACTAATATAATGGCAAATTATTACATAGCAAGGCAGGAAGATTCTGTTTGTGATTTTGTTTGTTGCTTTCCTCTTTTGTTTCTTTGTTTAGGCAAACTTTAGAAGGTTCTTTTACAAAAGAACCTAAACGTAAACAAATAAAGTTGCCATATTTTAGAACCAAGCTTTTACATTCGGTTATAAACGAACGTAAACGCCAACGAACGTTATAACGTTCGTTTATAAACGAAGGTTGTTGCGTTAGTTTTTTGTGCACGTACATTTGTCCGTGACTGTAGTTGTGCTAACTTTGGGCTATGTCCAAGCTATAGGTTTGGACCCACGCGGAAGGTCCAAAAAATTTCTGCTCGTTCGTACATCATAATCATGTGAGACTAGTATAATGGCAATTGCAAGGCAAGAAGATTCTGTTTGTGATTTTGTTTGTTGTTTTCCTTTTTGTTTTTTCTTTTTTGAATTATCATCAAGGTACTACAAATTTTACACTAGTCGGGTATTCATAGACCTAGGCTCTTAGTATAGCATTGTATATATTGATATTTCATTTTCAGTGAACTAAGAAGTGGTGCGTCAGATATAACGGTGTTTATAACCTCATTATGTGAAGGAAGTTGATTATTTTGGTCCTGTTACAGCTACGCTCATCGAAAGCATCACACATAAATCTTTCACATTTTAGAACAATGCTGTAACATTGCTATACTAAACAGTACCTGCAGAAATGACTGCTGCTCGCCCGGCATTCGCCACTGCTCAAAATATATGCAGTGCTCGCTCGGCATTTACTCCATGCTTACTCGTTCTGAAGGCAACAGTACGCTCTGATATGTACTGCAGCAGTGCTGAACAATAATTATTGTTACTACACATTAGATGTTTTGAATTTAAAAAAGGTGGATTGAAAAATCAAATAATTTGTTTTCACATATGACCAGGCTTGGGCTATTTAAAGAGGTGGTTACCAAAAGAAAAGGTCCGTCTTTAGTTGGACTTGTGGTTCATCAAGTGAGACATGATGATAAACAGGTGCACTGAGTCTTAAACTATATTATAATTGAGCGGAGCTCGGCGAAGCCGAGCGCAGCGTTTTTATTTTCCGTCTGGGAGTAAAAAGGTCGATGTCCATCCGTTCGTTCGTTCGTCCGATGGATCTCAAGAACCACTGAACGGATTTTAAAAAACTTCTTTTGTTTGAAAGCCTATCATGTGAGAGTGTGCACCTGATATGTGGGATTAAAAATTTTTGAGTGGTTAATTAGTAATTAGCTAATTAGTTAATTTTATGCAGCTAAAATGTAGAATTTTGCAATATTTGTGTTATTTATTGAAATAGAGTCGTTTCGATCAAACCATTATAGGGTTTTTGGGTCGAAGAATTCAAATATAATATTTTTACCAATGATAAAGCCTTATGCAATGTAGTTACAAAAACATAAAATTGAGTACATTCGTAATGCCACAGCCCAAGCTCCGCTCACAAATGTAGTTCCACTACCGACTAGTGTTCACTCTATATGGTTTAAAGCTTTAACAGTAATTTCGTAGCAAAAGGTATGAAATATTTCGCAAATACATATAATAATGCCATGCACTAACGCCATAAAATTTTTTCGGAAAAGCTTAAACACTGTGTTTAAATGATGTATTATACTTACCAACTTTAGATAAACGGTTAAGTATTGCTTTGTCTCCTTTCGAGATCGATACATAAGCCCAATTAAGTACAACTTGAAGTGCAGAACCACGTCCAGTTCCGATTTGGCCTTCGAAAGCAGGCAACAATGGCAGAAGAACAAAAACTCGAAACTTTTCGTTGTTCCTGAAACAAACAATTAATACTAGGTAGTTATTCATACCGCAACAATAGAATAATAATTATTATTAACAGCATGCGTACATAAAATACGCCATCGGCAAAACTTGCAAAATCGCATGTCACACAAGACGAACTTAAAGTATTGCTTGTGCCACAAAATATCGTCTCTAGAACATAAGCTCTAAATTTATATAAAATTTGCTTATATGTACTTTCAAAAGTCTGGGCTCTCCAAATTGGGGGAGGGGCGGTGGAAGGGGGCCTGGCATTTTTCGGTTCCCCCTGGTTCATAATAGGTGCCCCCGGTTCATGCCCCCTGGCAACATTTTGGGCTCTCCCCGGTTCACCGCCTCTTGTATAATTTTTTGTTTCCGATCGGTCCAAAGTAGAAAATATTTGATCAAAATTTGTACTAAAATTCCGTTCTGAAGCTAGAAGTTTCGCAAATTTTGTCAAAATTTCCTTCAAAATCGCTTTTTCTCTCCATCAAAAGCAGTGTTTGTGACATGTTCTTTTAACCGTTTTCTCTTGGCAAAATGCCCCCTGGCAAAATCGGGCTCCCCCAGTGCGGAAAAATTTTCAACGAATGGAGAATCCAGAAAGCTAGAGATAAATTTTGTTGTTTTACAGAAAAAGATCATTAATCTATAAAAAGTCTCCCTGCTTTACGGTATCTTAAAATAATTTGTTCAATAATGTCGGCAAAACATCATTATTACCTATGAGCTTTAACAATTCGGTCGTACAACGCTTCCTGAATTTTGTTAGTTACTTCGTTTGAATTCATTTGAGTGACAAAGAATTGATTCTAAAAAACACACGAATGACAACTAACATAATTTATTAAATTCAAGCACGAAACAAAAATGCAATGATAATTGTAGTTGTAGCAGTTATCAACACAGACGAAATCACATAATAACAAAATGTTGACATTTTGAAGATACAACAAATCGCAATATGCTGCTAACTGTAATAATAATAATAATATTTAATTTTATCGCCGACAAGTTTGAATACTACAAATGTGTACATAATGCAAATATATATGAACTTGACTCCATGTACAAACCACCGTTAGCGAGGAAGACAGTCATTGCAATAACCAATTCAAAATCGAAAAATTTTCGTTCACAAACGCAGAGAGGCCGGTTACTAAAAGTCACAAAAAGGCGTAGTTTTTGTTAATACAATTCACCTGTATGCTGTTTGGCCACAATTGTGTTTCGCAACGCACAAAGTGGCTATTTGCACATGGCATGCTTCGTTATGCTTAAACATTCCGTTTCATTATACGTGTAGTGCGGGAACGGCCCATGTGGTGCGGAGTGAGTAAAACACTAAACTGTGGTATTTTGGTTCGATAACAAAATACAATTTTTTTTCAGTTTAAATAATAAACGGTCACTAACCGGTTAGTCGTTTTAAGGCTAATAGTTACTAAGCCAGTACTTTGATGCTTCATGTTTTGGACACGTTGCCCAAACCAATTTTGTGTTCCCTTATGTGCTTACGGTTGTCTGGTAAACCCAAATAGCGACTGCAAATCGTTAATGACAGAAGGGGTGGTAGGGGTTCACCTTTAGTGGACCCACGCATCAATAACAAAAATTGATGATGATCGACTATGTATAAGAGTGTTACACTCTTTATCCTTTCACTGTTTTCGTCCGGGGTACGTCGCGATCGTTTTTATGAACTCCACATGGTGGGTCATGAACCTGGTTGGGGGTAAAGGCGAAAAAACGCGCAACGTACTGCGGACGAAAACATAGGAAAGCTGAATAGTGTCATCATCTTCAGCAGAGTCGACCATCGTTGATGCTAATATTAAATACATTTTATAAAAATAACCTTAAAAATATAATTATATAAAAGCAGTTACCAACAATAATTGAGGAAAAATCGAACATACATCAATTTCATAAAACAATCTACATAATATTATCTTAGCTAAAAAACTTCTATGTTAAAATAATTATTATGAATCTTCCTTCCTTAAGAATTTATTCATAAACACTTTTGTGATATGTGTTATTAAAATACATGGAAAAAGTGAAGTAAAAGGCGTTACACAGTTTAGCGAACATAAAATTTGAAATTGTGGTTAAATAACAGAATTGTCAAAAAAATGTTTTACTTTAATTTTATATATAGAGCTGTAGTAGGTGCGTATTTGATACGTTTCAGCAATCTTTTGAAGCATTCGTGGCCAAAATGGTGATGACCGTGGTTCGGTGTAAAGGTAAAATTGGGTTCTGTCAAATTAGAGCTGTTTTATGTGAAAACATCGCGTATTTTGGTACGATTTATGCCAAAATTTCACCTTGGTACCAAAATTAACTTTGTCTATAATCTTGGACGAGGTGCGAGCTGTTTCCCTACGGCGTGCACCGAATAACATTATGCATATTGTATTTAATTATTTCTAAATAGTTAAATTTATCCACATTGTTTTCAAGTATCAATCATATTTGGTACTAATGAGTTCGCAACATTATCTCGTTATGACGAGATTCAGCGTAGAAGCTGGCTACACCTAATACTCTACAACGCCATTATAGCACGCGCCACAAATGAGTGCTACCTTTCGAACGAAAATCGAACAAAAATCTGATATACTTCATTTATTCTCGAACAACAATCGATCACTTTTCGAACAGACTTCGAACAATTGTCGAACGAACTTAAAAAAAGCGCGCCAAAAAATTCCGAAACACGTCTCTACCAAATTCGATTATATTTCATACGAAATTTTAAATTTGTCGAACAAGTATCGAATGAACTTCCAGCGAAGATGGAGGGAACAACACTCTTTCTGGTGGGTACTGTATTGGTTTCCTGATAATCTATAAAACGCGAAAAAATAGAATGAATATAATGTGGAGAGCAGTGTTTGTGAAGCAGACTCAGAGCTAAAAGCAGTTTAAACCTGTAAAATGGTTACTACGTATGGCAGAGAAAATTATTTAGGCTATACAAAATGCAAAAACAGAGGTCATGCTGGTCAATTAAATTGCTTCAAAATACATTCACTAAAGATACATTATGCGTTTGCCTTTAAAGTTACAGAGTCAAACAATGAGTACTTTCAAGCTATAAGCTTAGTATGCCTTTAAAATTGTTTAGTTGAAAGAATTTTTATACAGTAAATGAAGGCTTTCAACACAACATTCACTCACCTATACTTCAAAATTTTTTTATAGAGGGCGTTGTGAACAAGGATAAATTATAGCACATACAATTTTCACTTATGATTTTTTATAAAAGATTTATGTTCTTCTCAAAGCACAGTGCCACTCCTTGTAGCACCGCACTGACGATCTGCTGAGAACATGCTGAAAATATTCTTAACATAAACGTCGGAAGTTCGTATTTACAGTTGCCGTTCATAGAGACAAAACTTAATAATACATTATACTATTAATTATATTAATATAATATAATATGGAGTATATAATATATATATATATATATATATATATATAAATAAATAAATAAATAAATAAATAAATATATATTAATATGCATTATTAATTCTTTTATTAGATTATTTAATACGTAATTATACATTCATAATTCTATATTCTATAGTGCCAGCCAAAAATGAATGAGGTTCGCTCGCAACTTGGTCAACACTCGCTCGAAATAAATTCGGTCTAAAAATAGGATTTATTATTAATTTAAATAGTTTCGAAATCTGTAGCGAGCCACTCGCTCGCGGCTCGCTTGAACTCGCCCGCTCGAAACGCGACGGTCGACGGCGTACTGTATTTTTGTATCAATGATCTATTAAATATAACTTACTTCAATATAAATGTAGTGTTCAGCATTTGTTATCAGATCTATGTACGCCTGATGAATCGAGTCCTCCGTATGATTCATTCCAGCGCTCCAGCTTGATGAGCTTCGTAATAACTGAAGCAATTTTATTTCGCGATATTAAGAATTGGTGTCTTTTTCATTAGCCCCAAGGCCAAACTTGGCCAATTTTGACTCATCTGACTCAGTTCCACGAGGTGGTTCGAAAATTCTATTTTGGCAATTTTATGAAAAAAATCTCGGTTTTTTTTGGTTCGCAATGGTACCAAATATTTTTAGCCAAAATTATCGACAAATGCATAATTTTATATATCGTTCGAAGCGCATTGACGATCTTCAATCAAACGGTGGTTAGACAGCTGTATCGGTTTAAGAAGTTATTGCCATTTATGTGAAATCTCAAGCCTGTAAGCCTTAGCTTAAGTCGTTAACCACTGATCCGATCGCGCCCGTTAATATGGTTCTAATATATAAAATGAGATTTTTCAAAAGTCTTGGGTACCAAAAAGGATCAATGCGAATCTAAAAAATCGAATTTTTTGTCATAAAACTGGTGGAAAAAGACATTTTCTCAACCAGCTTGTCAAACTGAATCGAATGATACCAAAAGTATTTGTGTATCCTCAAAATAATTGACCAATTTCGGCCGGGGCTGAAGGAACTAAGACCTTATTAAAGCAGAAAATTTTTGGTCCATTTGACCAGACCAAAAACTTCCAACGTCCTCCCCCCTCCCGGCGCGCGCAAAGTTTTGGCAAAAGTAGGCAAAAATTGGGGAATATTGGCAAAAATTAGTGCGACATTCGTAAAAATGAGAGCCAAAAAATTGTGAAAATCTGAGTTCTAAAAAAATTCAAAAATCTATATCTCACTCCGCCGACCCCTGGGGACAATCTCACCCTCGTCGAATCACTCGTGGGACTTCGGACGTCGATCTTGCATGAATACTATATAAGTTTCGAAGCAAATATTTTGATTTAAGGACCGACAAATTAGTATTCCTTAAATTTTAGCCGTGTCAACTTTAACTTGATGCACAATACCCCAATGCAAGTTATTTCCGTTAGTATTCACTGGGTGTTAATATGGACAGTTGAAGTGAATATGGCTAAATATAACGAAAGGTCAGGAATATCGCAAAATTCATCGAACAAAGTTCAGGTCAGTGTGAATCCTGAAGAAATTAGAAACGACGTAAGAATTTACAATTTTGCAGAAAATTTAGCTAGTTTTTCAGGATTTACATCAAGAAATAGCACAAATTTAGCTAATAAAGATCAAACGAAAACGTACTCAATAATTTTAGATATGACATTCAACGCAAAGATAAAAAGGAACATATAATACATTGCTGCAAATACGAATTCCCTCTTATTTCACGCTTTTCTGTAATTATTTACCAACACGACCTTTGTTGCTTACTGCTTTGTTACCTAGATTCTGCAATTGTGATATGCCAATATCTAACGTAACATGTCCTTAGCAATGAAAGCATTCATGTACATACAAAAATTCCAATATTGCTAACCATTTCCAATGATAATATTGTATCGCTTATCATTTTTGGCCTAGAGGCCACGTCAAATAGCGTCCAAGAACATTACAAAACAGCACATGAGTTAAAAACTTATGCATTGAGGATGCTATGACTAGTATATAACCAGATGTTTTTAATTTGGACACAAGTTTGATAAAAATGCAATAGCTGAGGCTAGTCATAGGCACTTTGTTATTTCACTATACAGCATAATAATGATAGTCACGCTCAGAAATAAAAAGCAAGCTTTTTGCGAAAGAAGCCAAATTCTTGAAATTGCAAAAATTTTTTGTTGATGCATCCATAATCAAAAAGTTATTTACTTTTATATATTCTTATGATTTCGAAAATATTGTTCTCGAATTTTTCGCGGATCGTTTGTGAAAAATTCTCGCTTGCTTCTGAGCGTGACCGTAATGTAATTATTACTGCGACTCCACCATTAAACGAAGTAAAACTTACTTGCACATTGGTTCGAACTGACAAATTCCGAAAAACGCGCGGAACCTGCACCCGATCATAAGACTTGGGGACTAGCAGTGGGTAACTATCATCGCTTTTCAGTTTTTCCACTTTTGCAACGTTCCAGCGCTGTATAAAATGGCGCGCCGCGTCTCGTGCTGCCGCGCCGTAAACAACAGAAGCAATATCGTGCCAAGGCATTCGTGGCGTTTCGTGACGATCAATGAAGTCTAAACTATTAATAAGCGAACTGGGATTGTTTAGTCGAACGTTGGAGATTCACAAATGAGATGCGCAGGAACCCATTTTGGTCAGCAATAATGCTTATGCCAAACTGTGGGTTGTGTAATTGAAACGGAGTAGGCGAAGCGAGCGGAGTTTCCACTGAAGTCGCAAGGGGTAAAATCGTCAAATACCTTTTGTCTATTTGGCTTTTGGCCGCCATCGTCAAATCCATTTGGGCTGCCATTCATATCTCATTTTCGGATGGATGGATTCCGACAGTTTTTTGATCGATAGCATGACAAATCTGGCCATACGGGTACTAGTGCTCCGTTGCCCATATCTCGCAACACAGGCTTCGTATCAAAAATGGATTCAGAATCAGCTCTTCGAGATCTACAAACTTGCTGACCACGACTTTTTGTGGAACTAATTCTTGGACTGCTGTTGGCCCGAGTATAGTCCGTCGACCTTTTGCCAGAAATCGCGATTTTTCAAATTTCGGAATGTTATTGCGTGTTTTCCCTTAGAATGAGTGCCTATTAGCTTATCAAGCACACTGGATACGATGGTTTTGTTAACTAGAGTCCAACTTTGTAATACATTTTGTGGGTTTCAACAGTTTTACGGTCGACGAACTCGATTTTCAAAATATAGTGAGCTTTCACTTGTTTGGTTATGTATTGCGTGCAGAGCATGAAGAATGGTCTATATATAGGTTTTTCTGAACACTGAATACAATAGTTGATTATGTAACTTAGCACAAATAATATTCATTTTCGATAAATTTAAGGTCGACGAGGTTTTTGGTTTTTCAAAATTTTCAGGCTTTCAAAAGTTTTATGGTGGTATATATTAGTCCGAAATAAGTGCAAAACAATCGATCGATTTCGATTTTTGCGCAAATAAATTTCAAATTTATAATATTTCTATTATTTTCCATTAATTGAAATTTCGGTCCTTTCGATCGTTTTCAAACGCACTTATTTTTTGCCGCCACTGTACATCAAATACAACCTAGCAAAGGTTATATTAAAAATGAAACCACACTAGCCTCGTTTCACCCTCGCATATGAACACAAATATCGAGTTCTGCTTCGTAAACTCCGTAACAAACTTAACGATTTCGACTCCCAAAACTATCGATTATACAGTTGCGACACAGTAACTTTATACTGTCTCACTTTTAGATGGCTTATAACTGTTTATTTTTGAAGTTAAAACAAGAGTAAGACTTGAGTGGTTTAACGACTGATGGTTGCGTCATTGAGACACACAGCTAAGCTACAACACTAATGTAAATAACTGTCACCAGAACGGTGCTCCGGTAACCCTACCGATTAATTAGGTGTAATAAAAGTAACACAGAAACCAACGGTTTCACAATATTTAAATTATCTGCTAAAAATATTTTAGCCCAACTGTATCCAGTCGGAACGAAACGGTATGAATCAATGTTTTTTGGCTCCACAGGTGGGTCTGGACCCAAACATATGTACGTGGACCCATAAAATTTTTGCTGGACCCAGGGCAGTTTCGGCTTCGGAGACATAGGGGTTGCTAATAAATTCTATTGCAAAGTGCAGGCTTTCAGCCGTAACCAGATTAATACAGTGTAAAAAGATAAAAAAATTTAATTAGCGTGCCGGAACCACACAAACCATAGATGCTGTGCATATAACATAACAAAGGTGTACACGAAATTTGGGTCAATCTTTTGCAGTTGGAGGTGGTGTAAATTTTGTCTGGCGCTGTAATTACGTTTTTTATTGTGTAAAAATTCGTGAAATGCTCGAGCTAAAAATTATAAGACTGAACCCATGGTCCGTTTTGGAAAAACCCTGACAATACTACATACAACTTGACGATGTCCTGTAAAACATGCTTTGGAAGATTGCCCAATGTTAGATGGATAAACTACCCATCGCCTTAGTTGAAACGAGTTCTGCTATTTTAGTGAACTGTAAAACAACCAAACAACATTTATTAGTCTTGTAGATAAATTTATCAAAGTCAAATAAAAATATCTCATTTAATCGATGATACTAACGCGATATAGCTGCGATTTGTTTCGTGTTAATCGCGTCAGGCAACATCCAGGCGTCGTGAAATTACTGTTGCCAAACATGACTTAAAACAAGTTATCTATATATTTGGCATTTTCTTACTGAGTTGAGAAGATATACTCGAAAATATTTGTGAAACTTAAATCAGATTGAGCTATACATTGTTAAGTGCTAAATTTGTTCAAGAAAATTTCGACATCTATGTCTTTCCAGCTAAAAGCAAACCGTGTCCTATAATAATGCTGTTTTTTAGAAAAATTTACTTTCAAAAATGTTCGTTTTTCTTTTGAATTCATGTTTATGTGACCTCAAGATTAAGAACCGACAGTGGTAATTTCAAAAATTCTGAACAAAAAGTTACTAGTGTAAATGAATGCATGAAAAATGTTATGTACAGTCACGCTCAGAAATAAAAGCCAATTTTTCGCAAATCGTTCGCGAATAGCAATTGAACAGCTGTTATTTTTTCGCGAACTGTTCGCAAAAAATTAACAGCTGTTCAAATGCTATTGGCGAACTGTTCGCCAACAATTCGTGAACAGTTCGCTTATATTTCTAAGCGTGACTGTGCATAACTCGAAAAAACTATATTTAAGGCGAGATACAATAATTTACCTGCAAAAGGCTGATGGAGATCTACAAAGTCTTTGAAAATGAAATTAACGTAGTCCTTCCCAACCCAATATTTAGCACCGCCTTCCATATCAGCAGCCCCCATTGCTAATATTGCTTCGCGCTCTGCTTGCATTTTCTTGAATCTAAAATACACACAAAACTCGATTGTCTTAATGTTAACATTGCAAGATATGGAATTGGGCTCAGCAACCTCAATTTCTTTTAGAGCCTTGAAATGGTCATAGTCTTTAATCACAGACTAACGACATCATAGATGCGTGCGGGTACGGGTACCGGTGGGCCACGTCAGGTATATACTCAAATCTTGATACCGCGGATACTGGGTGCCCGTAACGGACATACCTGTTGTCGTGAGCGCTACTGTCAATTTCTCATACTTAGCCCAATGAAAAAGACACTGCAGTGTGATCAGTGATAGATGCCCTAAAACTTAGCGATTCATTTTCGCACTTGCTGTCGTATGTATGTATTAGATGATTTCCTCTATTTGCCACTTCGTGGCTCTATTTGTTAAGCCCTCGAAATGGCTAAATTAAGCGCTATTCAAAACAGTGCTTGTTTCCTCTAGTGAGCGCTATCTAGAAGACCATTAGTGGGTTAGTGGGTATCCATTCGAAAAATCTAGGCTATTCATTGAATCGACGCTGTAGCAATGAAATCATAGTACGATGGTCTGATCAATTTCATAATATATCTAAGTGAAAAGCCTTTCGTTTAATGTAATTTGGTTGGGGGTTAAGTGATCGGTAACTAAAATGGGTTCCATTTTTTCGTAGTGTAGACTGGACATCGACTGCCACTGACAGAGAATTCACTATTATGAAGCTAAAGGCAGAAGAATAGTTTATAGTCAATAGTGATAAACTTGTACCGTCCCCGATGTAGATATGCTATTTTCGGGCTTCACAAGCCTTAAATAATTCTCTGAGCCAGCAGGCATGGTCCTAGCGGCAATAGACAAGCATCCAATTTTCGCGGGTAACCGAGGGCTCAAAATTTTTACACGCGACTAGCTCTGAACCACATACGCTCTATTTGTCCTCAGTTACTAATCTAATAAAAGTTCTGTCGCCTCTGACGCCACGGTGTACATGTTACTATACCAGAGCTATACTATGACATCTTCAGATAGCGTTGCCATTGCACTAAATCCAAGGCGGCCTGCACAAATCGGACCACAATACTTAAACTGCATAGAATTACATAGTACATATTGCACAATATGGTTTTCTTATTCAATGTGAAGGGATTTTCATCAAAGAGTTAGAGCTACATGGACTTTTCATCTACATGTCCATGAGTCAGCACTCAGCAACTGCGATTAGCGTAATCACCACACTTTCTTATTTTAAAAATGTTTCCTACTTATTTTTCCAAATAAAAAATAATTTATTTCATCCAAAATTGCATGGCGGACTAGAATGGTGCTAATGACTCAATTTTCCTATTTTATTTTTAAAATATTTAACAGGCATATGTGTTATATAACTTCGTATATATCGACATAAATATATACATTTTATATATCCCCTACCTTACATTTTCTAGCTATCAGTTTCTCCCATTATCTTTCCTATTTCTATCATATATATCCTGCTTTTCAGATAGTGGCTTAGGATGTAGTACTACTTCGTGCTTCACCTGTTTGACCTACTACGATTTTAGTTTTAGTTATTAAAATTTTCCAACGTATGTCAATTATTATTACTTTTTTTATTTTCTCATATAGTTTGTTTATGAATACATATATTAACTAGTATCGGATTTATAATTGGAAACCTTATAATTAATACTAATTATATTGTTTAATTTATAACGACCGAGCCGAATTCAATGGATTACTCATGAAATTTTAATGATTTCGAGGAATATGTGTCCCATGTTCACGCCAACTCGATAACAATCCAACTCGTACAGGTAGTTTGAGTAAGAACACATTGTGGCCCTATTAAGGGTAATAATTAAAACGGTCCCCCTTCGGATTAACTTATATGAAGGCACTTTCAATAACAATATTATTTCGAAATCAGGACATAATTTTTTGAATAAGCCAAAAGCAACAAACCCGAATGGTTTTATGCTCGTATGCACGTTTGCTCAAATCATTGTGTGCTATGAAAAGATCAGTTCATTTTAGTTTTACATTATGACAGGCAACATTCGTATTTTCTTTTATCCATCCAATAAGCGCCGAGTAAGTTATAACTCTAGTGGACCATCTAGCGTCGATTAAGCAAGTCCATGAACATATTGTCTAGTTTAATGTACAATACGCACCGCGAAATACAGCGGCTTTTCTAGTGAGTGAGTCAATATTGAGCAAGTAGCGGTGTTTCTGGAGGGAGTACTGTACTTTACATAATGTACAGTACCTTCGAAATAAACACTGCTACTGATTCTTTGCTTACTGCAAATCATAGGCCTTTCCCTGATCAGTTGAATCTTCAATTTCCCGACCTCTTCGAGTTGCACTCCGCCAGGCATTGAACTTCTACAAGCAAACTACGAATAAATTTCAAACAAGACATGATATTTTATAGTACTATTTACTATATTAATTACATAACCGACGAAGTGGGGTGCTAAGTACACATGCCCAGCCTTGGAGAATACACTTTGTTACTTTGTGAAATGCTAATGTAACACGTGACGCTGCTGCATTACGCACTTCCAAAACGTAATGCCCATAAGACCCTGGCTATCGTAACCTCGAGGACGGAACAAAAAGGCTACAATCAGGGTGTCCGCGCATATGGCGAAACCATTTTCAAGGATTTTCAAGGATTTTCCAGGATTTTATTTGCTATTTTCAAGGATCTTTAGAGCGAAAGGCATCTCTTACGTACTATATTATCAGAGCAGTCATTCATGAAACGCAATAAGACATACCTAAACACGGGAAACACACATCGTGGTGACTCCTGAGGCAGGGGTTTTCGCCCTTTCTTTCCACCCGCCTGGCTCCGTCCCCAGCCTGGTATACCCCCTCCTCTTCCTTCTTTTTTCTTCTTGCCCCGTCCGATCTCGCCGCTTGCTCTACCTCCCCCCTCAACCCCTCTCTTCTTTCCTTCCGCCTCTACACCTCCTTTTCCCCTTCCTTTTCCCCTTTTTCCACTTCCCCCTTGTTTTGTTTTTCTTTTTTCGTTCGCGCCTCCGGATCCCCCCTTTCTCCCGGACGTTTTTCAGGCCGTCAAGCACACTGCGCGCCACCCCTACTTTTTCTCCTACACCCCTCCCGCGACCGATCGGGACCTTTTCTTGGCTCACAACTAGCATGTCCTCGTTACGGAAAAGCCACCTTTCCCCGTGCATTACCGTTTACCTTTTCGAACCGTTTTTTTAACAGTCCATAGTTCCGCTATTTTTTCTTTTACCCCATATCCACCGAAGAGATGAACTAGACGCTACGCTTTGCCATGCACTACACCACATTTTCCCTCTACTGTACTACTCACCACACCACCTATCGCACATCTAATTAGCCAGCACTATAATACAATCACTCCCAACTCCCAGACACAGATCATCTCTATCACACCACTGCGATATTATCCCTACATATTTCGCCGGACGGATGTGCTTATTACTAATCCACTATTGTTCACCTCACCACATCCCCTATCGCACCTAAACATATATCTATAATTTAAATAGCCCCAAATCAAAACAACACACAGCTCAAGTCCGATACGATTAAGTAATATCTACATAATTCGATGCTACATGCGCATCTAGCTTTTCCTAACATAAGTTTACATACTCTCTATTATTAAATTAAACCGTATTTTTCACAAACTTAACTTTATTTTTCAGGAACATACTATTTATTTACACGAAAATACTTAATTTCAAACACGTTTATCATTCACGATATTATATTCTTTTTATCATATTCATACAATTTCTGGTTCGGATCAGTCCCAAGATACTATGGAGCTTAGCAAACCGTAGGAGTGCTTCACAGGATGTGTTTTGATCATGCGGGACCGGTTGCGCACGTAGCCTAAGCGGTACTATCTTTGAGATCCCTAGGGAGGTTGGCTCCGTCACCTGCTCATAGGCCAAAGAGACCTTCCCACTGTTCCCATCATCGTTCAACCTGGAAGTGTATTAAGTATTCGGATTGACTGATTTTCTACTTTCTTGAACGATTAATTTATTTACCCAGTGGCCCCCACTAGGGTCCGACAAATCCCTAGACGTAGACGTTTAACGTCGGATCGCGTGGTTTCTTGTTTGGACGTTCAGCGAAAGTTTGTTTTCGGATAAAAATTTCCTTTCTTAGGTCGCACAAGTCGTGCTCACCTAAAATAACAATAAAGAAAAAAGAATCGGCTAGTCACGTTAAGGCTTGCTTCCTCTGCATGTCAAACCTGACCGTGGGTCGTCGATAGGGGTGACGGATTTCAAACCGCTTCAGTACGTATCGCTACAATGGTTAGAAAAACCAACGGACACCATGGGCTTTTGGTTTAGTATTTATTAATAATTCGAAAATCGTATACAGATATGAGTGTATCGTACGCGGGATAATACAATCGATACGACAACAGTACGGTACGGTATTAGTGAATCGGAGGGATAACACATGGGGCATGTCGGAATCATCATCTTTTTCATAGAACCCTCACAGCTGGTTCATATCACGAAGTGACCCATTTCTTCATAACGACAGCTGCGCTTACCTTATTCGAAAAACAGGGAGGAAAGCATATATGTAACACGATGCGATGGGGTCAGTTAGTTATCGAGGCGCCATTCGAGTAACTACTCGCTCGGTACTGCTACTACTATGGTACTCCGGTTACACAATAGGTTCAGGTAAGCCAAATTAATGTAAGATAATTTAATTGGACGGCCAAATCTGTACATTTCAAGAAGGCGATGGATCGAGTCGGACCCAGGGAAAAGTGCCAGATTGTCCATTTTGAGTATAAGTCGGTGTTCACGAAGAACCTTCGTTCGCGCTCAGTTCTGCGGAACGATATTCTAAATTCTTACGAAAAACTACGGCCGAGACATAAGTGGTAAATTAAAGAAAACCCAAATACTAAGTTCAGAAATGCTAATTCGGGTACTCCACGTCCTAATATATGTCTGCTCGGCGGTATTCGGTTCATTGACGGCATATATCCATCTAGTCCATTATGGCGTTCCAAGTGGATTCTTACCACACTTACAGTCACGTACACATTTAATTGTCCTCGCTAATACGATCCTACGAATGTAACTGGGCGCTCGTAAGCAATTCGCCTGGCGGTAATGCTCTAAAATTTGATGCGGGTCTAAAAGTTCACAAGTGTATTATGTACAAATTTTATCATCCAACTTTGACAAAAAGGGATCTTCGCGCGAGCACAATAATTAACGACATTAATTGTAACTTATCAACACTAGGAACATTGATAATTTAATTTGACAGCCAAATTTGTATATTTCAAGAATGCGCAGGATCGAACCGGATCCAAGGAAAAATGCCAGATTGTTAATTTTGAGTCTAAGTGGGGGTTCACGAAGTACCTTCGTTCGCGCTCAGTTCGGCAAAATGATACTCTAAATTCTTACGCAAAATACGGTCAAAAAACAAGTGGTAAAAAGAAACCCAAATACTAAGTTCGGAAACGCTAATTCGGGTACTCCACGTTCTAATATAGGTCTGATGGGTGGTATTCGATGCATTGACGGCATATATCCATTTAGTCCTTTATAGAGTTCCAAATGGATTCTTACCACACTTACGGAGGGATTGAAGGCACTATTGCGCCTTTAATTGTCCTCGCTAATACGATCGTACAAACGTAACTCGGCGCTCGTAAGCAATTCGACTGGTTCTAACATTTGATGCGGGTCTAAGGGTTCACAAGTGTATTATGTACAAATTTTATCATCCAACGTTGACAAAAAGGGATCTTCGCGCGAGCACAATAATAAACGGCTCAGTGCGGAAAGGCCACACACGGGTCGACCAAATTTTAGTTAAACTTTTAGTTCGTCCTATGTTAGATTTCCTAATCCTGAGAATCAAATACTTGATTAATCTTTACACGAAAACGGGAAATGGAACGGTTGAGCTTGCGACTGAACCAAGACCGAAGCAATGAACTGCTCTGGGGCTATTCCCAATTTCCACAAGCTCGATCGGGCTAAGAGTGCTGAGTGGTGTGTTACAATAAATGAGCTTAAAAGTCACGGAATGCATTGCGGGGTAGGCAATCCGTGTGCAATGTACAGATTGGTGAATAATGTGTTGGACGTTGTCGAGTCACAGAAAGACCTTGGTGTTGTAGTGACAAAGAACTTAAAGTCTTCAGAGCATTGTGCTACTGTCTCGACGAAGGCAATAAAAGTAGTGTTCCTCTTACGGCGTACAATTCGTCACTGGTCCAAGTTCGTTTGGTTGCAGCTCTTCTTGTCTTTAGTTAGGCCACATGTTGAATATGCAGTAAACGTATGGTACCCTTACTATGACAGGGACATTTTTGTGATTGAAAAAGTCCAGCGCCTGGCAACCAAGCTCATTCCGACAATTCGACACCTTTCATATACGGAGCGTCTGAACTTTCTCGGTATTCAGTCGCTAGCAACCCGAAGGCTTCGAAACGATATTCTTCTGGTATTCAAGATAATTCGTGGGGATGTAACGTTGGACATCTCGAAGTATTTCGCTCCTGGCTTCCCCAGCACTCGAGGGCATAACTTTAAGCTGGAACCAATCGACACTCCTCGCCTAGACTGTCGTAGATACTTTTTTCCTCACCGTGTAGTTCGAGCTTGGAACGCGCTTCCAACCGAGGTCGTAAATGCAACTTCGTTGTCACTGTTCAAAAAGAAGCTTCACGAATCCGGGTTCCTCAATGCTTACGAATATTAATATGTTTTTCAACTCAACATCACGCCTTGCTCCAATGCGAGGCGATCTCCTCTTCGCATGGCAAATCAACGCAGATCCAGGAATAAGGCTCTCTCACACACGTACCATGCTGGGGGAAGAAATGGTACGTCAAGGGGCTTAGCTTAACTACTCGGATGTCTTAACGCGATTTCTCGTAATGGAAGTCGTTTTACAATTGCTTTGGATCGCTCATCATCACTACGACGCTACGATACTAGTGTGGGGCGAGGGACGATCTCAGGCGGGTACCTTATTTACGATACAACCAGCAAGTCCTGTGCGTCAGGTTAATCCGTATAGGTTGCATTAGGGACCATCGACACTACTCTGAATTTACTTGAGCTTTTGCTATTTCAGCTTTAAAACGGCTTTCGAAAGAACTCTAATTGCTGAAAAAGTTCGGCCAAATTTTTCCACTGATTAAAACGGGTCCGTAAACGGCAGATCCGGTTGTTGGTACAACCGTAACAAATTTTCCTACTAAATTTGTCCTAACTGGCGTTCTCCGTGCGCTCGGTTCCTCGGTCTCGGCCGAGATACTTAGCCCAATCCATTAATATGGTGGGGCAAACATATAAATTTGAATTTCTCATTAATTTGCCAGCCTTTCTACGTAAAACTTTGCATGGGGGTTGGGTTCAAACTAACTTTTCGATTTACTAGGATCTGGTCAACGGTCCTTACAAAAATTGGCTCGTCGGGTCGGGACCCGATGGACCCGATATCGCGTTTAGCGATATCGACGAATTACTAAAATTGTTGCCGTTTTCAATCAAATTTACCAATTCTGGTTAATTTGATATTTCTTATGCGACGGCAGGATATCAGAGTATCGAGACTCTGATAGCATTGTGCTGCCTTGATGTGAATATTAGAGGCAAACAAAAATGTGAAAGCTAAAGCCAAAACTCGGAAAATATGTGCTAAAGCTAAACCAAAACCCATATAAAGCTGAATATATATGAAAGAAATCGTCGAAATTTGTGTAGACCCTGAGCGGCTTTTGCGCTGTGCGGGTCCATAATTTCCATAATTTTTGAACGGGCCAAGGCTTTGCCGTGCTTAATAACGCAAATGGAAGGCCTAACGGGCCTCTATTAAAAACAAAAAACATCAAAATTCCTGGAAAGACTTTTGAGCTATTAACGTTTGAAGTTTTAAATGGAGGCACACCCTTGTCGGGTCACCGGGCAAACGAACCCTCGGACTCTATAAATTAACAAATTTTAAACGAAATTCCTGGAGGGAATATCAAAATATTCTAAATTTACGTTTACGGTGGGAGCAAGCCCCTTCAGGGTCCGCGGGTTTATGATTCCGGCGTGATATACAAAGGTTTTATGAACTAAATGAATAGCTGAGATCCTTATAAGAGATTCCGGTATAAATTCAGCCAAGTTCTTGGAGTAATTCCCGAGATATGTTAAATTCTCATTCAGCGTGAGCTGTTTCACTCGCAAGACAGTATATCAGCAAATTCGGTTGCGGGTCGATTAAATTCTAGGCTCAATTTAGAAGCGTAGGTTACTACTAACATCCTACTAACATCTCAGCAAAATTATAAAGCGTATTATTACTAACAGTACTGCCTAATCAAATTTGAAATTAGCAAACAAGGCCAAGGATGATACAGGAAGGATTCATCCCGAATATTCAATGAGAAAAGTTTTATATAACCTCGGTCGGCTCAAATGTTACGTGGACTACTAACTCTACTCAAGGAATCATGTAAAATAAACCTATACGCGGTTCTCGCGTTTATTTATGCCCTAACTCAATGACCGGGGGAGGTTCAGCATGACTTCGACTATCAAACTGAACAATTTGACGACCAAGTCGAGGCTGTGGATTTGAGGGACAAGCTAGAACGGGCCAAGTTATCATGTAAATAGACCGTATGGACAGAGAGGTATTAACTGTTAAACGCTAACACTCATCAAGTCATCTTTAAATCCTCCTAGGGGTCTACTATTCTTCGAGCCTATCCTACCTAACATTGGTTACACTAAACTACTCTACAAGACCTCCCTGTCCAAACGTACTCAAATCCATTATTTCGACCATCCATCGCTTGTCTATTGTCAAAGCCAAAAACCAAAAGCAAAGCTAAACTCGAAACAAAGCGTAAGAGGTTATGCTAAAACTAAAGAGCAGCAGAGCCGGTCTACAAACCGACTGCACTCTGCGATGCCGAAGTCGAACTGAAAACTCGAGAGTTTGATCGGTGCCGTTTAAATGGTTTAATTTTGGACAATTAAATTGATTTATGGGGCCATTAAAATTCGATTAAAAGTGATTTGTCAGCACTTTTAGGACGACTTGTGCCAATTTCTAAGCTAAAATTTAGCTTAAATGCAAACTTTGTTATCAGTCCTAAATTTGGACCGATTTTATATCAAATTTATATATAATTTAGATGATTTATTGATAAAACTTTTAAAAATTTCTAATAAACTTTATACAAATTTAGTGTTTGATTAATCAATATAACAATATGGATTCTCTGTGGTAGCTATAGCGCGTCCTTTAGTTTATTCTTGTCCCCAAATTGACCGTTATTTGCAAGTATATATACCCCTATACTTTATATAGCTTTTAAACCACTTTATAATTCAGATTTACAAATTTTATATATTAAGCTTACCAACTTTATATTGAACAGCTAATTTAATATTAACTTAATATTAAGCTTGAAAGGTCAAGCTTATAGACTTTAAAGCTTAAAATTCAGCGGTGGTCCCAGTAACTTTGATATAAAACACCAACTTTATATTAAACTTGTTTGATTACTGATAAGGGTTTCAGCTAACTTAAAACTTTATATAAAATTTATATAAAGTTAATATAAGTTTTCCGATTTAAAATTCATAGTTGTTGACTTAATAAAGATACAAAGAAGATTTAGGCTGGCGTTCATGGGAAATAATAAATACATACGCTGGGATTCCACATCCTGAGACTAAGTTAATATAAAATTTATATATATTTATATAAATATGTATTTTATGTAAACTTATATATCAACATATATACTTATGTACTTTTGATCGGCTTCCAAAGAAAGAGACTCGGCTTAAGTAAACAAACAAGGGACAAAAGATGTAAAAAGGGGGTCCCATTCCCTCAGTGATGACCAAAGTGCCAAACGGGTCTCGGATTCGGGCTGTGTTCATGCGTCCGAGCATTTTGATATGTAACAGGCCCATTCTTGGACGAAAAACGAAAAAATGGGCTCTCGGGCGAGCCCATCGTAAATTTCATAAATAATTAAAGTGCTTTACGAGGCTCTCGCTTGTCCGGGCTGTGGTTTTGTGGGGTGAGGGGTATATTTTTGTGCCGGACTTTATGAGTGGAACTCAATTGATGGCTTACACGCCTATCGGGATTGAATTTATTCGATTTTCCTGGGAAGGGGGCACAGTAGATCCGCTACGGGCTCATATGAAAGCCAAGGATCCAGGGAATTTAATTGTGTCCTCTATATATACTTGTGTCGATTATTTGTTAAGTTATTTAATTAAATGTGATTTATCGGCTATACTTATATATATTATTTCCTAATAAGTCCATGGATCCTGGTCGGATATCCACGGTACAGGTCTCATTGACCGTAAAATTCTCTATAAAAAATGTTAAGTTCTTAATTCGCGATTTCTCAAAGGTTCCGCAGTTTTGGGCCGGAGCCGCAACCTTCAATTCCGAGTATTCGGAATTGACAAGTTTCATCAGCTAACTCAGCCAGCAAAATGAACGCTGGTGGCTGATAACATTTTCGTCGTTACAATTTACAAGTGTATTTCTTAAGTTTCAAAACTGGTAACTTTAATATTAGCTAGTTTTACTTATAGATTTTAGAAAGTTTACTGTTTTGCTGTTCGCTATAGGGCGAACAGCCATCATGTTGTGGTCCTCACTCGTGAGGACGGTTGTGTCCGGTTTCCATTGCGGCCAATTCTTTCTACTAAAACCATGGCAAATTTCGTGGCCCTACCACGTGGGGTAGGGCTTTGCCTATGCAAATAACGATTAATACATTCATGTTGCGGCGATACATAACGATTATATCAATGGGCGCCTTTATCGCAAAAACAAACGGTATGGTACTAATAATAATAATAATATACAAGTCAAATACGCCAATGGGCGCCTTTATGGCAAACAAACGATATGGTACGACAAAGAACAGCAATAATATACAACAATTATCCGTTCCTGAAATAGTAACAATACCATTTTGATCACTAGAAACGTCGGCGGTGCATTCCGAAATACTGGAAATATATACAGTTACATAGCAAGACTATCGGGACTAACGACTCCTGATTTGCGATGTACGTGGTAATTATAACTGAGCCAACAACGGGGAATCGCAGGTCGGTTCATTTATATGGGAAAATTGATACGCGGTTTTTTGGTATAAAAGATCCTCCATCGCAAATCTTTTCCAACAGTGCACATAAATACTTTGATACGGGGACATGGCTTCGTATCCTTTCGGAGTCATCCACGTAGGGTATTCCACTTAGGGAGATATCTGTGGCTTAATTCATAAATGTTGGCCATTGGGCTGTGGCTAGGATTAACCTATATCGTAATGATCCAGCATGGATCTGTTACACTAACATATTTTAAAATCAGTGCAACTGTCTGACATAACAATTCAAAATAACTTTTCTGGCAAATACCGATATTTTATTATACTATTTGCGAAATGAACGAATGCCAGTAACCAATTGTTTCCATTACTTTCCAGTTACATGTGTCATAACATTTCCAGGGCATGAGCTCAAATTATAATTTATCTAGATTTACTTCAAGAACAATTCTTACGGTTTACAGGTTACAT
>JASANE010002943.1:0-66577 GCA_030248225.1 Trileptium ribeirensis
ATCAGGGGACGAGTGCTCAGTTACCGAGGTCGACGGATCGTGCCAGATCGGAAGAAGGCTCAATAATAAGTCGCTATTATCGCTTCGATACGGTATTCTAAAATAAGGGTACGAGCGGCTATGGTGGAAGAAATGGGGGCTGAGCGTGCAGCGATCCGCATGTTGCGGGCTAGGGACGGTTATCCCTGCTTTGGCTCAATGTTGGCGAACTAATCAGCTATGCAACACAATAAGCAGGGGCCCTAGTGTGCTTCAGAAAACGCTCCGTAACGCGTGTCATCCTAAACGACTATCCTCTACGAGCACGGCAGGTGACATTAGCTCGGGTCAGGGGGATAATAGCGATATGACTAGACTATGCGAGATCGATTCAAGCACTGCTAGGGGAAGTACGGACGAGTGGTTACTCAAGATAGCTCCGATAGTTATGCCTCCGGAATGAGTCGTGTCATCATCTCGGTTGACCTTATCTATCGATAGTACGACTGACCGAACGAAAGAGGGTGGGGGTGGAATAATTCGGTAAATTCAGTGCGGTAGGGGTCTGTTGTAACGCGAAAACGGATCTGGGCAATTTCCTGACCGATCTCTGGGCCGCCCCCAGGGCGAGCCAGGTTATTTTAGTTCTAGTTTTATTTCTCTACTGGTATTCCGCTGGGGCAAATTTTACGGGGTAAACGCACCGAGCCGGGGAGTGACTCGGCCTTATTGCCCACTCTAGGGTCGTTTTGAATAGTAGGGCCCAGGGCGATTGGCCCCGGAAGCCTTTACGTCTTTTGTTTTCTTTGTTCTTTCGTTGTTTCGTCGCCTCTCCCTATCGGTGCTCTTTTCGTTTATACACTGCAATAATGCAGTGCCTCAACTGCACTGTACTGCAGTTGAGTTATCATTGACTTAGATATCAATGTTGATGTGCTCCTATGGCTGAATAGTTAGAACTAAAGATTCTGCAGCGGGCTTGAATCCCCCGTGCAGGATCAATTCACGATAAGGGAAAATGTACTGGCAGGTGCTAGACTGTTAAAAAGAACTGAATCTGGGCATATATAGTACGTAGCCTAACGGGCAAACCGAGATAAAGTCACAGAAAAGCTAATCTCAGCGATCAACTCGCTCCAAAAAGAAAAAGGGGTTTTGCACTCGCTCGGCTTGGGGCGTAAATGGCACGAGCGAGTCACCAGTTTTTTCTTGATTGAGATGGGGAATAAATAAATTTTTCTTTTAGCAGTGGGGGCACGAAATGTCTTCCCCGCAAAAGCGCTGCATGCGCACTGCGAAGGTGCCAGCCGTTGGTTTATTTAACCATGTTTCTCTGTGGACATTGGCCTCGAGAAAAAACCATGTTGCTACGCTATGGGGAGCGCTCATAAGTTTGATTGTTTCAGTGGCCTATTTCAGAGTGCACCAAAATGAAGTTTTAATGCGAGACTAAACTTTGTATGCGCCCAGCAATAATCCTCTTTTGTCATTTCCAAAAAAAATTGGTAATCGAACGTTTTTTGGCGATCCCATATCCATCTTGAAACTGTTTAAAAACATTTTTGCCACGAGCTCCAAAGCGTATGAATTATGTTACCGAACATTTTATAGAAATTGTTAGGTTGTTGTTGAACGTACATTTAGAGAATTTTAATTCGAGACTTGTCATTCGGGAACAGTATATATAGCACCCGACCTCAAATTTTGTTAGCGAACAAACATGCAAACTAAGTTGCGCAGCGCGCATCCATGGCTGTTCGCGAACATGAATGAGGTATGAACATTTATTCTAATTTAATTCGAATAATGCAACACACTCACTGTTCGCGAACAAACGACCCTGTTTTGTTGTTCGCAAACACTTATGCGAGATTTAATTAGAATATTAAACCTGATTGTTCGCTAACAGCAGAGCGTGTTTTGTTGTTCGCAAACACATTATTTGAGAGTTTTGAATTTATATCCAAATCCGTTTTTGCAACAAAATTTCTGATTTTGTTAAAAATTGTATTTGTTATTTGCTTTCGCGATGACGAATGTCATTGTGCGCGAACCAATTTGTGCAAGGGTATAGTTGAGGTTTGCGAATATGTCCGCTTACATGTTGACGAACGAGCAAATGTGTTTTGGAACGTCAAACTGACTAGGTCGATGTATTTCAAGAACGTTGGCTAGTGCAAAGACACCTTTTCGAAAAGTTATTGAACCATTCGGCTATGAAGTGAAACAGATGAGTATTTAGTTCGGCCACAAAATTGAATTTTGCGACATGAAATCGAAATCCGACTAAATATCGTTCGCGAAAAATCGATGGCAAAACCGCATTTTGTTTCATAACAACGGATAGCGGTCCTCGATCGCTTTTTGCAAAATAGGATTATGACTGGGCGCATTTTAAGTTTACTAGCGCATAATATCAAGCTGTCCATACACGGCATCAGCTGGGGTGAACGAGATTTTGAGTCGGCCAGGGACCTCGTCCCCTCGGCCTCGTACTGAGGAGACTAAAGGGGGAGATGTAGTCGAGCAAGATTTTCGGTCAGTCGTCAGAGTGAAAAGCATTCCTGCTCGGGGTACCTATAACGTTTACCTTCAAACTGGAGTGACGTTTCTGCGAGATTTTATCAGTCCTACCACCTATACGTTGTAAAACAAGAGCCAAGTAAAACCGACATAAGCCATTATTAACGTTCCCTGAGGGAACTGCAAATACCTTAAGCTCAAGATTCAGTACCCAGAACTTGATCCGTCCTTTGCGTCCCAAATTTTCTTAGCTCAGCGGAATGGAAGAAATTTTAAGGGCTTCCTAAAACCCGACGGAGGCTAGTCCCCGTTCCTAATCTGCGCTTCTGTTCAAGCCCAAACACGGCATGGGCGTTGAACGATCAACTAAACTACAAATTCGGAAGCCAAAACAACAAACCATTAAGCAAGTCCCTATTTCAGTGGTGCGCACGTTCAAGAAAATTTTACCGTGGTCGACTCAGGAATATTCGATAACCCTAACTCGAAAACAGCACGTCATGTAAAACCTGGACGAGAAGCGTACATTTCGGTGTGCCTTACCTATGACCACGGGGAATCAGCTGGACTTCGACTTTGTCACCTATAATTTGTCACCATCTCGTGTAATCACTAAAGATGTCCTAAACGGGACTCGACGTGCGGAGGTTTGTCAACGAACCTATTATACCGCCTGTGAACGACCTGTCACTGTTACATCCGGGCAAAATAAACCCCCGTGCACTCGGTTCTGCTGACTTACAATCCTTGATCCGGGACAGCAATCACTAGTCCCCTTCCGCGAGGCCAAAATAGTCCAAGCGGGTCCTCCGAACGTCGAATCCAATCGCAAACGCCAAGAGAGAAAACACCAGAAAGCGCCAAAAGTTAACAATCAAACGCAAAAGAAAATTGCGTCGGAGCCGGTCAGTAAAGTCGACCGAACTCCGCGCTGCCGAAGTCAAACTGATTCGACGAGTCGACGCGTTGGTCGTCGCCTCAAAATTTTCGCCCATAGCATAGGATAGCGATTTTGTCGCTATCCAATCGTCGTTGGTCGGGAACGCCCATTTTTCTTGGGTTTTAGTTCAGTGTCCAATTGGGGACACTTCCGGAAAATCAAATCTTGACGGCTACCGTAAACCGTCGATGTCCTTAAAGAGAGTCGGCTTCAATTAGATTTGCCTACATCAAGTTTGAATCTTCTGAGTACTCGGAAGTTGAACATCTGTGATTTTCGTCCCTGTTTTCTCAAGAAACGTAAATTTTGAAGTCCCTATTTGCCGTAATTATCGCCAGATGTCCAGCGAAATCGGATCCTAAACTCACAATGTTTAAACGGCTTCCGGTCCCAGCTTAATTCAAACTATTGTAAATACTTTCGGGTCACGCAATTTCCTTCTTCAGCCCCAATTAGCTTGACAATCTGTTCGACTTTTGACTGTGTGCTCTTCCCAACCCGTCCTATCTCAACGACGATCGGCTCGGCCTTTGTGGTTGTCGACTTGCCGCCGTCCCAATTAAGCTGAATTTTGTTTTGTAGATGACCCTCGCTCATGAGGACATCCAAAAACGTCGAAAAGAATCGAGCTAAGTTATGCTTTCCATGCGAATACCGCGTTTCAAAGTCTCGCCGGGGGGGACCGACGAGGGAAACCACCAGTCTCGGTGCCAGAGACGGAGCAAACTCTAACGTGCTCCTAGCTAATCAGGGGCCCTGCTCCAAGGCCCCTCGGGTCCACGGGAGGGCCCTAGAGTCGCCCCCTGGTCGTCCTAACCGTCCGTATTTTGTCCGTCCGTAAAACTCTGAAATTTTAGTGATTTTTGTACGTTTTGTCCTCGTCCGTCCGTCCTTATGTCGTGTCCATATCTGCATACTATATACATACATACATATAAATATAATATATACCAACATACTTACACATAAATATAATATATACCAACATATATATTTACACACATGCACATACACATACTACACACAGTAGACACACTGGCGTCCTGAGCGACAGAAAGGTCGCTCAGGATAAACACACACGCACAACACGCCAACAACAAAAACAAAAAAGCATCGCCGACCAAAATTGCCGGTTAGAGAGAGCGAGGACAAGAAGACGATAGGACAACGAGGAGACAACGAAGGGGCGCGGGAAGGGTGGCGGGACAAGGGGAATCCCGGGGGATTTTCGAGGGGCTGGGGTCACATTCGGTCCCAGGACGAAAAACGGGGTCGATTGGTACCAAACACGAGGGGGAAGGACGTATCGGCGGGTCGGAACCCACCTATGGGTTCCTATATATATTAGTATGGGGAGCTACAACGGGCTCTCCGGCGTTAACGGTGGGGCGAAGCGATGCCGGGTATCGTTGGGCTCGTCGTCCGACGGCGATTTCAACGAGGGGTGATACCGCTGCCGGGGCGGCAGGGGTAAGAACGGTGCTAAAATTGCAACGGTTAGAGAGTAGTGACTACGGTAGGGGCGCTTTTACGGGCTGTCCCGAGTTAACGGGGCAGCAGACCGAGACCCGCCGGGTGTTTTTGGAGATGTCTCGTCGAGACGAATCCAATGAGGGGCGGTTCGCCCATTTTGGAGTTGAGAGGAAAATCTTGAGTTATCGGTGCCCATCAACGGTTGGTGACAGCGTTCAAGGCACCTTTAAGTAACTACGGCGAGCCAGCGGGGACTCGGACGGAAGGCCGGCGCACATCGCTGGACTCAACTAGTCACTATGAACAAAACAAGGGGTCGCATGCACCGGTTCAAAAGTGGGGTAGGACAACGAGGATGTCGGGACGTGGGGGCTTGCATTAGTCGCATACTACAACGGGGCTAAGGAAACGAGGCGATTTTACCTGAAGGAGTCGTCCAAGGGGCACACACATGTATATACATTTACATAGTTTATATATGGTATGTCTTAAATATATGGAAAGTAACAGTCCGGATTCCACGTTGACAATCCAACCTAGCGTAAGTAGCGACTGTCTCTACACGTCACAAGCGAAGTTCCGGCGTTGTCCGGGGCGATGTTGGCGTCCAACAATGGTCCCAAAATGTTCCACTAGCATGCTCCGGCTACTCCTGGATGATTCTGCCCTAGACGGGAGCGGGCCATTAAAGTAACCCGGTATCCGTCGTTCTTGGTAAGCACGAAAGTTGCCGTAAGTGCAAAGCAAGTTGTTTGTGAATGGTGATTTCCCGTGACCATTACTTAACGTGTAGCTAAAACCAGGTAGACCTAATTTTTGATTTTTGTCTTAATAGCTTGTTAACTTGAACTTTCAGCCAGGGGCCTCCTATTCCCGGACGGTCATAACAGTCAAAGTTTTAACGTGTGGTGGCGACTGGTTGGGGTTCTGCGTGGTTCGCATTTTCTGTCGGTGTGGAGCTTAATGTCCAGCCTCCTAAATCGGTTGAAACAGCCTAATTTTCAATATATCGTCCAGACCGCTTCGCACAACACTCGTCCCTGTGATCAGACAGGCACTCGACAAGTAAAGATAAAGAGGTAATAATATAGCATCAAATAAAACAGATCAGATTATAACATACGGCATAGGATGATAAAACGAACCCAATTATAGCATACGGCATAAAATGACAAAAACGAACCAATTATAGCATGCGGCATAAATGATAAAAACGAACCCAATTATAGCATACGGCATAAAATGGTAAAAACGAACCCAATTATAGCATACGGCATAAATGATAAAAACGAACCCAAGCATAGCATACGGCATGAAATGATAAAAACAAACCCAATTATAGCATACGGCAAAAATGATAAAAACGAACCCGATTATAGCATACAGCATAAAATGATAAAAACAAACCCAATTATAGCATACGGCATAAATTGATAAAAACGAAGGATAAAAGGTGGCATAATTACGCAGTCAACTTTACCACTGGTTCACGGCACCAGAGCCTTCCTATTCTCCCAAATGAGTTCCTTGGTGTTCCCGAATAATTTTGACATCGAAATCAGTGAAAAAACGAGTAACGGGGCCGGAACGGGCCTGTTACACAGCAGTAAATAGAAAAGTCTAGCTCAGTATTTGAAGCTTAAATAAGTTTGAAATTTTAGGATATGGTTTCCCACATCCGGACTATCCAATATGTATCCCGCAATTTTAATTGGACTTCCTAATATGGTAACTCATATCCCTGTCCGTTACCGCCGTGACGTACGCCGTGGTTTAGGGTAATCTCGATGGTATGAACAATTGGAACTTGAAAACCTGGCTGCATATAAACCGTTCGTGAAAAATTTATATAGCTATAGAATTTATATCATTATGTAGGGCCAATCGTACTGGTTATAAAATCTTAAACAGCACGTTAGCCATGATTATGTTGCGCGCTTCATTTTCCTGTGGATTTGGCGAAACCGGATATTCCTCCGATTCATGTGTTTGGAAAGTGAATTTTTGGTATACCAAGTTTTTATATCCACTAATGATTTATTGCATTTCCAAAGATATCGACTCGTAAGTGGTTTGTGCAGATACACACACGGTAGGACAGATAGACGGAGAATACGCCGCCAGCCGCAATTTTCTCACCCCCCCCCCCCCCCCCCCCCCCCCCACCCAGGGATGTCATGGAAATGGAATTTGGATTTCCATTTCCATTCCATTTCCACGATAATATCGTGGAAATTTCCACGACATCAGATTCTAGATTTCAGTTATGAAATAAGTTGAAAAGAATTGACGATGTATGGAGCACGAAGATGATGTACATAAAAGTAGCACAATTTGTCACTGTGGTCCACGGTGAGTCTCTGCTCACTACCCGAACGTATTCTGGGTATCCCCATCGCCGTAGGGGCCGCGCCCGATAGCCGATGACAAGCAGCCACGGGCTCCGAGATCTGCTGCTAGATACAAACTTGTCTCTAGTTTCCAGCAAGAAATCGGAGTTTCAGATTCGAACAGCATCTCTGATTTCCAGTCTCGAAGATACCAACCCGTCTCTTCGGATGCTAGGTACAAACCGTTCCCTAGATTTAAACAATCTCTGCTGCCATGATACTAACCGGTCTCATGGCGGTCTGCAGCTAGATGTAAACTTGTCTCTAGTTTCCAGCAAGAAATCGAAGTTTCAGATATAAACAGCATCTCTGATTTCCAGTCTCGAAGATACCAGCCCGTCTCTTCGGATGCTAGGTACAAACCGTTCCCTAGATTTAAACAATCTCTGCTGCCATGATACTAACCGGTCTCATGGCGGCATTTGTTAGTTAACTATTCCGAATCCTCATTTGCAGAGCAATTTTCCGAGTCAATGGAGTTCAGATAAGCATCAATTTCATCCGAAGTAACCTCGATATTGCTTGTAAAAGAGTTTAGTTTCTGGCAATATTTTAAGTAAATCATAGCTTGTAGAACACAGGGCCGTGTTCTTTTACGAAGCTTTGATAAAATCATTCCTGCTTCGCTGAAAATACGTTCAATCGTAGCTGAAGAAATAGGTACAGAGAGAAGTATTCTGGCACACAGCTGAAGATTTGGTATATGTGACGCATTACTCCAAAATTGTAGCGGATGGTTAAAGGGATGCCTCGAACGCTCAAACACCATTTTTTCGTCGAATAATTGCATATCAATGCCAATCCTCGCTTTCTTTGTACGCGTAGGAGCAAAAATCTCGTCAAAAGCATCACCATGGGATGTGGAAGGCTCGTTTGTCAGAACCTCCTCACTACGCTCCTGTATACCAGAGGTCTCGGTCATCCTGAGCAATTGTAAGAGATAATAATGTACGTTTTGGTCAAAGCTGTCTAGGGTATCATTCCATGACATGTAGAAATTGCGTTCAGCAGCATTTTTGCTGCTTGAAAACCGCTGCATTAACTGTCTGCTTTTTGTAGGAACGTCTACGCCGGACAAATAAGATGCTGCTTGCGCAAAGCTTGATCCGCAAAAAGGCCACAGTTTTTCAGCCATGGTTGCTCGTAGATTCGTGCAAACTTTTCGCACCAATACAGGCATGCCGGCAGAATCAGCTTCCATTTTGAACAGTTGAATATCTAGTGACAAATAGTTTAAAAATGACAGATGTGCCGTCGGGCCTTGAACTTCAGAGCGGTCAAAAAACGATTTACAATACTGAGTCACAGTTGCTAAAGACTTTAGAACAAACAACGATGGAATGTTGTTTGCAACAGTTTCATCCTCTTCTTTTTGAAATACGTTATAGTTTTCAAGAGCAGACTTTAAGCGAGCGTGATGAAAGCGCCATGGGCGAGTGGTACATTTTTCCGGAATAGCTTTTGACAACGTTTTAGCCTTATCGTCACGACGATTATAGAAATTTTCGATTTTTGTCATTCTCTCCAGTAATTGAGCTAAATTAGCTTCTGGATCTTTTTCAAATACGTCCTTGATACAAATAGATAATGCATGTTCTATACATCCGATACGCCCACCAAAATTGAAACCGGTGCTGTACCGGCCATCAAATGCAGCACACATCTTATTTTCGTTATCCGAACAAACAAACAATGGATAACAAAAGCCTCCTTCGTGAGCATTGACTGTGGTACGAAACAGTTTGTTGGTAAACTCCGAGGTATGTGGTGTGTCTGGAAGGTTCTGGAGATACAATGGAAACTGATACCACTCCCAATTGTCACTTAATCCGCACGCTACAATGCCTCCGTAGGAGCACCTATGTTCATGTCGACCGGACCAGAAATCAAGGATGCTAGACACACCCCAATTTTTGCTTGTGGCCGCTAGGGCAAACAACTTTCTTAATTTTAGATGAGATTCTGCACCCTGCCGCAAGACGCCGTCAGTTACGTAATTTCTGCTAATAGAAAAGTTTCTTAAAGTTCTAGTTCTATGAGTGTACTGTGCTGCGTAGTTTGCACATGAAGTTGCAATTTCAGCGCAGGCCTTCACTGAAACTGTAGGGTGCTCTGACACCAACACAGCAACATGATTCCTCCAAGCGGTTTTTGCCTTCGGCAGAAGATGCTCGATGTCGTCAATCTGCGCCGCCGACTCAAACGCAACCTTTATTGAAGTCAACCCTTTACTTTTAGGGCAACTCTTCTGGTGCACTTTGACTGAGGAAATAGCGCTTTGATTTACCCATTTGTCTTTTATAAGCTTGTACCAAACGAAACAATTACTGCAAAATTTACAGGCTAAAAACGGTGCGAGCTTCTCCTCTGGCATAAGTTTTATCGCTCTAATGCCCTCGTCATACTTATGATTCAAGCCCTTTGGTAAATCAGTAAACTCTGCAGTCAAATCTTTTATGCGCCTTTGAACAACTCCTTTCTCTACATCTATAAAATCCATTTCAAAAGCACACTGCTTTGAGATAGACACAACACAAAGGTTTGCATGTAATTGAAAGCAGCCAACTGAACAAAAAATTATTGGACCAATTTATTCTTTTTCGTTTTTATACAAACACACTGCCAAAATATTCCCATACCAAAATATTCCCATAATACAAACAACATTTTTCTACTTTTTAACATTTTGTTTGTTGTTTCATTGTTTCTTTCATTGCCTGCTTTTAACAAAACATATATCAGTATGACCGCTGTTTTAATCGGAGATTCAAACTTAAAATTTATTCGTCCTCGCATATCTTTTTCGTCTATAACCTTTTCCGGTAAAAGATTATTGCAAATTTGGGGAAACGTTGACTCTTTTCCGTATCACAACGTCGTCTTTATTTATGCGGGAGTCAATGATTTGGCTAATACACCGGCTGTCGTTAATCGTCGTACTAATAAATGTCGCCGTCAAAAAGTTCCCAGAAACTTGCCAACAACACTTAAACTTTTGCGCCGCGCTATCGAGAATATATGCAACACTCATTCACGAACAATTTTTGTTCAAATTTCAATTCCGTTTCCTCCAAAGTTCCTATTCCCTCGATGGAGAAAACGAAAAATACAGCCCAATGTCCCATTACTGTATCAACAGTTCAGACGCGAGGGTCAGGCGGCCTACAAAATCAACAGTTTATTTGAACAACTCAATGACTGTATCGATAACTTTGTATTTCTTGATACCACCTGGCTGTACTTCAGTAAAGACGTTCCGGATAAGACTATGTTTCGCAAAGATGGTTATCATATTTCCAAGAAAGCGGCGGGTTCCATCGCTAATATTATCAACGAATTTTCAGCTGAGATCGGTGGATTGCTCGATTTTTAATGTAAGTATTTTTAACAAGTTTACCGTTTGTTATTAGGTAACTAACAAATACCGCCATGAGACCGGTTAGTATCATGGCAACATAGATAGTTTAAATCTAGTGAACGGTTTGTACCTAGCATCCGAAGAGACGGACTGGTATCTTCGAGACTGGAAATCAGAGATGCTGTTTATATCTGAAACTTCGATTTCTTGCTGGAAACTAGAGACAAGTTTGTATCTAGCAGCAGATCTCGGAGCCCGTGGCTGCTTGTCAACGGCTATCGGGCGCGGCCCCTACGGCGATGGGGATACCCAGAATACGTTCGGGTAGTGAGCAGAGACTCACCGTGGACCACAGTGACAATTTGTGCTACCCTTATTTACATCATCTTCGTGCTCCATACATCGTCAATTCTTTTCAACTTATTTCAGCGGGTGTGGCCCCTAAGGCGATGGGGATGCCTAATATTTCTTTAGGTAGTGAGATCTGGCTCACCGCGGACCAAAGCATGCCAAGTTTTTAAGAATTAAGTAATGCCAGAAAATTTCCATATGGAGAAACAATTTCCATTCATTTCCATGACATCCCTGCGGATCAGCCGCATTGCGAACACTGCCCGACGTAGCATTGTAAAAAGTACATACATGAATTTAATTAGACTTCATACTAGATTTCCCCTGAATTAGTTCATTAAACTACGAATTAGTGGCTAATTATTCCTCTAAGGACCTCCCAAGGGCCCATATACAAACATACGCAATAAAAAAAAATTTAGATCAAAGCCGTGAAAAATTTTAACCAAAGGTGACCCAAACGGAAAATTAATTTAAAAAAAAAGAAACCCACCCTTTGTACACCCCACGAGAACAGCGGGGAGAGAAACAGGCTTTATGTTAATAAAAATACCCCAAAAAAAAAAAAAAAAAAAAATTAAATAAAAAGGATTTATAAAAAACCAGTTGTAAAAACCACCATAAACAAACACCAATATATTTACAAATACTAACTCCCTTTTTCAAATTTTATTGGTATACATTATACATCTCGCACGCTGTTTTAAAAGAGAAAGATTTTTCCTTACGTATTCTTTTATACTTTGTAATATTCGTCATGATAGGTATGTGATCCCGCTGGAGTCTTTTAACTGCAGCTATTTCCAGTGTATATAGATCGTCTCTTTGAATTCTAAAACATTCGTGATATTTTGGGTATAATTTTTTAACAATCGATTTTTCTATCCTGCAACAGTTATAAGTCGAATCGGGCGTTCAGTTTAATTTATATAAGTCTAAGTTTCAAATTTACATTAAATCGAGATAATTAGATCGTTCTTCAGCCGGATAGTGACGTCTAGCCGTTATACTATGATGAAAATGCAGTATCATCCTGAGCGGACACGTCATATAGATTTCATGCCTACTGTTTAAAATATCACTACTAAGAATAATCATTACAAAAACAGAAATATAGCTGTACAGTGCTTGATTACGATAATTCTTTGCATTGGTAAACCTGCGTGAAGTTGTTAGACTAAATACTTGCTATCTGTTGTTAGAGAAGCAAATAATTTCGTAGTCCTTTTACTTAGCATGTCTACAGATATCCTAAGTAAATCTTATTAAAGCTATTATTAAGCCTTCTACCAAAACATCTAGTGGTGACAATTAGAGATTACTATAACTTAGAACAGCTTAGCTGCAGCCCTCCGGCTTACGGCTTAGTACAACCTTATATAAAGACCAAATTTGGGGTTAGAATAATGGTTGCGTAGTATGTATATTCATAATAGATACTATTCTGTTGTCACCGCAACATGTTTTTCTGCAGAAACCTTGTAAAGAAGTGCCAATAACCAAAATTTTGACTCTTTCCGTTAGCTGTTAGAGACATACTTGGCCAATTTATTGCGCCGCTTCTCATTGAAAGAAGTGTATTAATGCCTTCAACACCTGACCACTAAAACATAAATTAGTTCACAATGCTACATTATATCGTTTATGTGACAGAGAAGGAATAAATATTCGAAGAACAATCTCAATTAATCAATGATATATAATGGTTTAATACTGAATTACAACCGTATCATAGGATTAACTATTAAATAAATTAGTAAAATCTGGCTATGATAAACGTTGAATATGTAACTGCACACATAGCTACAGAAGTGTAATAGATAAATAATTAAGCATGAATAGGCGATAGGCAATGACGTAGTCAGGGGGAATTCCCCCCGAAATTTTTTCACCTAAAAAATTACCAATGATCCCCCTTTACTAAAAAATTTTGTCTCAGCTGGACTGCACTTTCCCTGTCGGAGCAGCCTGGAAATTGCTTTTTTCACTTTAAAAATATAAAACTCGGCCCTGCGGGGCAAAAACACACCGGCCGGGAGGAACGAAGCAAGATATGATCTCGGCCTGAGTCAGATCATCCCCCCCCCGAAAAATTTTGTCATAGCTACGCCCGTGGCGATAGGCACACTATAGATAGTAAAAAGGTAGATAAAATCTACTTGATACCACGACTGATTTCTGCGTCACGGTAAACGATTTACATTTCATCGCGTTGCACAACTGGAAAACTTCGACAATTCTTGGTTTTACCGAAAAATGTGCTAACAGAAACTGATCTGCCTCAATTTCAGTAGTAAAATAATGGTATATATGCAGTCACTGCACAGTGTGTAAAAATGGTTGAGAAAAACTGTTCTAGAGAATTATTTAAATACTCCATAATGGTTTAAATGTCGTAGTCAAAAACTAAATTATATCTGTGCTACACTGTTTTTATTATACAGAAAACATGTAGTGTCTATATTACACACTTTATAATGATGGCTTTATGTTTTGATATAATTTTTTATTAAAAATTATATAAGTTTTTGATGATGACAAGACTTTTATAGTTATTAACATTTGCAAAACGACATTTTTAATTATTGCAGAGAAATTTTATGTTATGGGTACACGCATATAAACAGTGAGCAAGTTAAAACCGAATACTAAAAGTTTCCGGGGTTCTTTTCCATTATCCACCAATCCGCGTTTGTCCAAAAATGGTCATATTTTGGAAATTTTGGTATTTTTGTGATCCTCGAGTCCTCTCCCCACTACAACCAAAAATAAATAAATTAAAAATTTTTTCTATTTTGTCGGGGGGGGAGGGCCCCACCCCAGAAACATTAAATTTTAAATTCAACTTTAAATATTCATCCCACCCAGATTACAAGCCGGATCTAGTTGTGTTATTTTTAAGGGGCACCGATAAAATCATCCTAGGTTAAAGCCGAAGCTGTTCGGATGCGAACCCTTCCGCACCCCTTTCGTTTTTCTACTTCACCTGGAGTCCACTGATCCCCTCCCTATATAATACCATCATACTCATCACATCTCGGCGCCGCGTATGGAGGGTGGTGGAATAACTTCTAATAATAAAAAATTTGGGCCCAAAGGGGGGAAAAAAACCTTTGGGACCCGAAAAATCGAAAAAAATAAAAAAAAATTTTATTGTTCAACGTGATGACAAAAAAAACCAAAATACTACCCACAAACTTCCTGGGGCAAGCGCCGCCGGGGGGGGGGGGGGGGAAAAGAAGGGGACGACGGTAACGAACAGTGACTGGACTGGTACGTGCATCTTTAGTACTTCTTCGTTTACCTATTAACTATCTTAATCGTACTGTTGAGTAAAGAAAAGGAGATCCATATAAAAAAATGGAACACCCCTACACATACGTAGCTATCAGGACATAAGATGCGAACAGCAGAAAACACGAGAAAAACCGTAACACATAACAACATGTCTACATATCGCTTAATTTTAATTTCGCGTGATCCCGGTACGGAGTATTAGGAATCGCCGACTTGGGATTCTAGCACTAGGGATACATCCGCTGCCGCTCCCGTCCCCACCAAACTCATCAAACCGCTCACAGACATCACTTGAAGGTCCCACAGTTCCGATACCTCATGCAAGAGTAACGATACGAGATAGGAAATACACCCCCCGGGCCCCCGACCCCCGGGGTTGGGGGGGAGGGGGAGGGGTGAGGAACACACATACTGGGGCCCGCTCCCCCACCCACCCCCCCCCCGGCTGGGGAGGGGGAGGGACGGTATAGACACACTCTGGGGAGCCCCCTTCCCCGCCCCCCCCCCCTCAGTTGAGGGGGGGGGGGGGAAAGGAGCACCCGAGGAAGGCCCCACCCCCCAAGGGGAGAAGGTTTTGGAACCCCCTCCCCCTCAATTGAGGGGGAGGGATGGTAATATATACATACTGAGGAGTGCCGGTTTTGGAACCCCCTCCCCCTCAATTGAGGGGGAGGGATGGTAATATATACATACTGAGGAGTGCCGGTTTTGGAACCCCCTCCCCCTCAATTGAGGGGGAGGGGTGGTAATGTATACATACTAAGGAGTGCTGGTTTTGGGCCCCCCTCCACCTCAATTGAGGGGGAGAGAGGGTTGGTCATTTTTTAGCTGTTGCAGTTCATTTTTTAGCTGTTGCAGTTCATTTTTTAGCTGTTGCAGCTCATTTTTTAGCTGTTGCAGTTCATTTTTAGCTGTTGCAGTTCATTTTTTAGCTGTTACAGCGCATTCTTAGCTGATGCATCTCATTTTTAGCTGTTGCAGCTCATTTTTTTAGCTGTTGCAGCTCAATTTTTAGCTTAAGATACCGGTTCTGCAACCCCCTCAGCCCCAATTTAGGGGGAGGGGGTGGTAGTTATTCCACCACAATGTGGTGGTAATATGTACATATTAACTAATTCATAATGCGTGCCATCCCCATTTTTTTGTGGTGGCTTATACACCACATTAATCAAGCTACATTTAGTCTATATCATAGAACTTATACCACCATTATAGCTTTTTATCCATATTATCAAGTACCTATGTTAGTAAAAATTCATAACTTCGTTTACTAAAGGTCAAATGTTCACTAATTATGGATAGTTTTTGACAAAATAAAAGTAAAACCTGAACTTTTGGCTCCAAATATGGATATTTTTCACATCTTTAACGGTAAAAATTGATAATTTTTTGACGTATTCTTATACTACTGTGTAAGCTTTAAAAAATGACACCAACAGGACTCAATTGTATGGTATACAACACAAGTTGTGTGATAAAATACATCTACAAGTATAAACGCAAATAGTGGAAAAATCCTCAAAATAAAACGCTAATGAGAAAAATAGCGTTTCCCTACCACCGTGAGGTTTTGCATGTGTGTATATAAACAGACGCAGCAGGATAATTCCTCACAGTAGCGTGCGCTTGCAGTCGCGTGCGGCAGCAGAGTGAGAGACAGCGTAGCGCTTGTCATTGTTGTCGTTGTTTACGTGTTGTGTATGTGTTTATGTCAGCTGTGTACTATTTGTTGTGTATGTTGAGTGTGATTGTTTTTGTTATTGTGCATTGTGAGTTATTTATGTGTATTGTGAGTTGTTTACGCGAGATGTCTGCAATGTATGAAAAGGCTTATTTTATTGTCATTGTTATTAAGTTATAATATTATTTCCAACTTAGTACCAGAAAAGGTTAGGGTGCTATAGGTCAAGATATACTTTTAGGAACTATGTGATTTCCAGTTATGTAGATATACATATATAAATCTTTGTATATGTACAATATTCTTTAAAACCATTAATTCCATAGTTAATTATTAAATATTATTGTACTACCCACTACCAAAATAGAGTAGCAGAATATATAGGTTATAAAAAAGTGATGGTTCTGGAACTTAGTGGTATAAAAGCAGTGGTTCTGAAAGTAGTATAAAAGTGATGGTTCTGCAAGTAGTAGAAAAAATGATAGTTCTGGAAATAGTACAAAATATGTTTTTCGCACAGAGAGCCTAATTAGGTCACCAAACTGTGTGAAAGAAAAGTTTAAGAATGATTTTATTTCTGATTTCACATCCTTTTATACTTTTTGAGAGCACAACCGACCTCACTCAACGACGGAAAATCAAGACTGAATAGTTATGTGTATGTTTACATGTGTATGTTTATGTGTTTTAAGTTTATGTGTATTAACATTCCTTTTATACTTTTGAGAGCACAACCGACCTAACTAAACGACGGAAAATCAAGACTGAATAGTAATGTGTTATGTTTACATGTGTATGTTTATGTGTTTTAAGTTTATGTGTATTAACGTTAACAAAAAATTCAATTTAATGTGAAAATACATGTATTAACATAGTAAATGTATGGAAAACTTTAAACGATTTTTGGTAAAATCCAGTCTGTATAAAAAGCTTTGGAACAACCAGCTTACCGACCACCGCGAGGTTTTGCAAAAACTAATTAATCAATGTCACTTTGGTGAAAAATTAACCAATCAGCGACGAGCACGTGATTTTGGATCAGCCAAACAGCGACGAGTATTCAGCGAACGAGAAAGTATAAATAGCGTTGCAACTTTGGAAAGTCAATCAGTTTGATTTTGCAACGATAGAGTTTGGTGACTTTAATTTAACGCTCCTTCCTAACGACAAGCGATAATACGTATAATATTATAACTAATTTGTATTATAAACCCTTAAAACGGATTAATAACTTTGTATTTTAAACAATGGCATTATTTAACTGCGAATTTTGCGGTAATGGATTTAACCGCAAGGACCATTTAATGCGTCATGTAAGAAGTGTTCATAATAATAATAATAACATCAACTGTGATATTTGCGGACGGCATTTTACGCGCAAAGACAATTTGGTGCGGCACCGGCGATACCACCAACAATTAGCCCCGCCAGTGCTACAGCCACTACCTAACATTGAACGGCTGCTTCCAGCACCGAAATTCCAACACCCTTATGTTGAAACTAATTTAAAGATACAACGTCTAAAACAGCAGCAACAACAGCTACAACAACAACTGCAGCAACTACAACAACAAGCGGATGTCGTGGAGCAACAACAACAAATGGATGCGTACCCTACGCAACAATCAATTGAATCAACCCAATTGGTTGCGGCTCCGCAACAAGCAGAAGCGCTTCCGCAACAACAAACAACTAAATGGAAGTTGGCAACAACAGTGGATGAAACAGAGACAATGAGACTAAAAAAATGGATAAAGGCGATGAAAGGATACTTGAGAAGTTATTATTTAGTGCCTAAGACTGAATTTAATGATATGTTTGCTTTTTGTAACGATAGCCGTGAGCTTTTGTTGAATGTGCTCAACAAAAGCAAGTATCGCGGCATTAAATTTTGGATAAGTACACAAGTACAGATGGAAAATTTGAATGGGGATACCCTTATTGCGCATATTAATATAAAAACGCGCACTTTACTTCCTGGTTCAAATTATTATCAGGAATTGACTAATATTTTTACTGAACTTTGCATGAAATTAGATGAGTTTGAAGCACGTGGGTCTGGGTGGGTTTTGCAAAAAGTCCATCATGCTGATGTACATATAAGTCTATACCAACCACTGCGAGGTTCAAGTTATAGAGAGCTTCCACAGTGGGTTAAAAGTAAGCATGCTGTATTAAATATACAGAATGATGACCAGAAATGTTTTACGTGGAGTGTTTTAGCTGCATTACATCCTGCTACTGATAATACACATAGGATATGTAACTACACTGAGTATGAGAGTGAGTTGAATATGGATGGTATAGACTATCCTGTTAAAATACAGGATATTCCAAAATTTGAACACCAGAACAAAATTGCTGTTAATGTTTATGATCTTAAAGGTGATACCGTTTCCCCACTGTTTATATCCCAGACACAACATCCGAAATATGTACATTTATTATTGTACAAAGGTCATTACTGCTTAGTTAGAGATTTAGATAGGCTACTACATGATCAAAGAAAAGATAAAGGTAAGAAGTACTTTTGTTATAAATGTCTCATACCCTGTTACAGTGAGAAGTTGCGCGATGAGCATATGACCTTGTGTAGAAATGGCATGTGCTCAAGAATTGAGATGCCCAAAGACCCCAAATTACATTTTAAAAATTTACATAGAATGCAACGTGTACCTTATGTAATATATGCAGACTTTGAATGTCTGCTTGAAAAAATAAATGGTTGCGAACCAAATCCTAATATTTCTGCCACCACACCTTACCAACACCATACTCCTTGTGGATATGGTTTAGTGGAAGTACATGGTTGTTGCAATGATAAGTTACAAGTAGGTGAACCACACATATATCGTGGTGATGAGCCTGTAAAAAACTTTTTAAATAAAATTATCGAAATGTGTGAAGCTTACCAAAATACTGATAAGCAGGCTAAAATTATAATGATAGATAATGATAAAATTCAGCATAAGAATGCAATTAGATGTTATTTGTGTGGTTGTAAGATGAACCCTAGTGATAAAGCAAAGGACCATTGCCACATTTGTGGTAGGTACCGTGGCGCTGCACATTTGAAGTGTAATATAGGGTATAAATTGACTAGGGATGTGACAGTAATGTTTCATAACTTGAAGCGTTATGATAGTCACTTGATAATGCAGCAGCTAGGTGAAGTGTGCACTGACCTAGGTCTTGAAATTGAGTGCACTGCTAAAGGTATGGAAGAGTATATTTTCTTGCTGCGTTGCAGATAACGTTACTTTCCTTCAATTTAGACTGATTTACAAAGGTTACAACCGCAGTGGCTGGTACTTGACGCAATTTATGTTAGCCAAGCTTACGCTAAGTACTTCTACGTTATCCATATTCTGTTGCCGAGTTAGACCGGTTTATTTCGAACATTCCCCGCAGTCTTCTGAATTTGCAAAACAGCTGCTACAAGCATGAACCTGGCTTTGTTTTGTAACAAGCTCCTGCAGGTTAAGTTGAAAAATTCCTACTGAAATTATGCGCCCTACTTACGTTTCACACTGCAAATTGCTGAGTTAATTTTTTTCTTTTGCTTGGGTGTATTGGAACTTGATCATTCATATGTAATCGACGTGACGCTGCTGCATTACGCACTTCCACAAAGGTAACGCCCATACGACCCCGGTTATCGTAACCTCGAGGGCGGACCTAATGGGTTCAAATTTCCGGTTTTCTCTTTGATTCGGGTCAGGCCCAAGAAATTACGAAGCTTAGCAAGCCGCAGGAGCGCTTCGCAGGATGTGTTCTGATCCTGCCAAACGGGTTGCGCAAGTAGCCTACTCTAAGTACTACCTTTGAGGTCCCTAGGTAGGTTGGCTCCGTCACCTGCTCTCAGGCCAAAAAGCCCATACCACTATTCCCTATCATCGTTCAACCGGAAGTGTAATTAAGTTGGAATAAACTTTTCTTTCCTATTTTCCTGAACGCTTTATAATTTAATTAATTTAGCCAGTGGCCCCCACTAGGGTCCGACAAATCCCTAGACGTTTAAAGTTGAATTCGCGTGTAGTTTTCTATTTTGGGCGTTCAGCGAAGGCTTGATTTTTCCGGTAAATTTTCCTTATTAGTCGCACGAGTCGTACTCACTCAGTAATATAATTAATAACACAATTATGAAATCGGCGAGTCACGTTAAGGTTTGCTTCTTAAATACGTATGTCAAACCTGAACGTGGGTCGTCGACAGATGTGACGGATTTCAAATCCCTTTTTGAAATCTATCGCTACTAGGGTCAACAAAACGCATGGACTACTTGGGTTTGATTTAACGTTTATTGATGAGCCAAAATCATATATGGACAAGAACATACTGTACGGCTAATACAATAGGTACAATGCCACTAGTATGGTACACTATTAGGAGAATGAGCAGGGTAACAAACGGGGTAAGTTGCGGAGTCATCGCCTTTTTCATCGAATTCTCACAGCTGATTCAAATCACGGCGCAAACTGCTAAGCCTTTTCGACTGACAGCTGCGCTCACCTTACTCATCAAAGTGGATCAGGTCAAAAGCAAACATAGGTGAGTAACACGAAGCGTAAAACGGTTAGTTATCTTGAGAGGCGCCATTCAACTAACTTCTCGCTCGGTACTACGATTGCTAATCGGGGTACTCCGACAAAACAATAGGTTCAGGTAAGCGAAAGGCGGTAATTTAATGGGTACAAATGTGGCATACGGGACGAAGCATACGATGCGGGAATGTGGGTCGTGATCTTGCCCATCCTAATCACAGCTATGGTACATCATCTGTGGATAAATTTGTAATTGAGGTAAAGTAGCAATTGGATTAACATACAACAATTATTACAACAAAAGAGTACTTGTACATATAGATATAGCGGTAAGTTTGTGAGGTGATCATCGGTACGACTCCTAATTTTCTCTAGTGCGACAATGGTACGACTGTTCTTTTCCTACTCGCATACACAAATACGGACGGTGACCATGAGTATAAGATAAAATTTTCCACCACATACAAAAATACGACTGGTTATATGCGATTCCATGTTCCTATAAAATTATCCTTCAGGCACGGTAATAAAGATACGAAATTCGAGCCTATGCTCGTTTGCACGCTAAACAACTTCAAAAACAGACTTTTCTGTATCTATCAATCTGAGCAGGGAGTAACCGGAATTCCGGTTCCGGCGAAAATCGTGTTCCGGTTGCGGTTCCGGCAAAGGGCAAAAACCATACCGGAACCGGAATTCCGGTTTAAAAATTTTGCTTGAAATTTTCCACGTTTTTTGCTTCATCCTGTAATCTAAACATATGTAATATATATTATACAATGATCAAGCTCCAATACAACCAAGCAAAATAAAAGATTAACTAACCAATTTGCCGTGTGAAACGTAAGTAGGGCACATAATTTGAGCAGGAATTTTTCATAATAACCTGCAGGAGTTTGTTAACAAATCAACGCCAGGTCGACAGTGCTTGTAGCAGCTATTTTACACATTCAGAAGTCGGCGGGATACGGTTCAATTAAAGCAGTCCAACTCGGTAACAGAGTGTGCCTTACGCAGAAGCACTTAATGTATGCTTGGCTAACATAAATTGCGTCAAGCACTCGCCAGTGCGCTTGTAAACTTGGTAAATCAGTCTAAATTGAAGTAAACTAACGTTATCTGCAACGCAGTTGGAAACTGCTTTCTTGGCAATGAACTGTGTTTATTGAAACTGTGCGAGCAGCATCACAGTGTGTCTCATTTATAGCATTCTGATTAGAAAGTTATCATGATTATGATCTAACTGACGGGCACTGTTTGTCCAACACTAGCCTAAACAGTGTCTCTGACCACTGATCAGAAAATTAACTTCTATATATTATTTTCTCGTATAGAAATTTTCTCTTCTAGAATCATATAAACCAATAATTTTAAGTTTCCTACAGAAGAACATGCAACAAACGTATGTGTAGTAAAGGGAGGCGACTGGAGACAGAGCGAAAGTGTGTATTCTACGCTCCAAGCTTTGTAAGCACATTCGATTTGACGCAGTATACGCAATGGTGTATAGTGGAAGATATTTTTTGCTCTGAATGTCCAAAAACCGACATATTTGATCGATAAATAAACGTTATTAGCTTCCTCATTCTCTATAAAGTTTCAGAAAGGCAATAATACCATCGCAATACATTAAGTTTAATGTAAAAGTTATTTTTAATGCATTTTAAATCCACTATACCGTCATTTCTTCCATCATCTGTTTTACTATAAATAAATTTCGAAGACCAGGTTCCGGTTCCGGTTCCGGATCCGGTTTAAATGAACGGTTCCGGTTACTGGTTCCGGTTCCGGTAAAGTTCGGTTCCGGTTATTCCCTGAACCTGAGCCAATTTAGTTTCAAAATAGGCCAGCTAAGATATCTTCTAAATGGCTTATAGGTCCCGGTAAATTGACGTTGGACCGAATTTCCCAACTTTTCAGCTTTTCCTTAATCCAAAATTATGGCTAAAATACTATGTGTTGTTTACATTAACTGTACTTTATCAACACTAGGAATTTTGATATTTTTCTTTGACTGCCAAATTTACATATTTTTAGAAGACGCTGGATAACTTTGTGCTCGGCGGTAATTCAATCTCGGCGGTAAAGCTCCAAAATTGGATGCAGGTGTATGGGTTTACAAACACCTTAGGTGCTAATTGGATCATTCAAATGGGGAGGAACGATCGTACTAATTTGGTGGTTTGTTTATACGGGTTAACAAACGTTTGGGAAAATCCACTGATTCGGCCTATGACCAGTTTCCTAAGTTTGAGGATTGAATATGTACTCAATCCTTTATGAATGACAATAAACGATACGCTTAAACGTGTAAGTAGGCGACTACCGAAGTAATGAGCCGCTTTGGGGCATTCCCAACTTCTACTCCAAGTTCAAACGGTCTAACAAACTTGGCTTACTTAACTGATTTTCTTAACTATTTCAATATCTTAACTCAATTCCTTAATATGGAAATTGTTCTAAAGCGATGGGATCATTCACTATTGCTACTACGCAAGGGCACTCATGTGGGTCAAGGGACGAGCTTGAGCGAGTCCCTAATTTACGGCATAACCAATAAATCCTATTAGTCCCGTTAATTGCTGCCTATAGAGTGGCTATGCGCTACCATTATACAAATTTCATGCCAACTTCAGGGCATAGGGGCAGGGGTTATATTGTATTCAAGTACCTACCAATTTGACTAAAACTAGAACTATATGTGGCGATGCCTCGTAGGTCATCGACACTATCCTAAAAGTATTAAAGTTTATGCCATTTTGCCCCGAAAACGGCTCTCGAAAAGAGCTCTACTCGGTACCAGCATTTAAGTTGTGTTGCTAGCGGTTCCAACTCGACGAAATGAGTCAGTAAGTGGCGGTCCCGGTTGCCGGTACAACCGTAGCAATTTTATTGACTGAATTTCACTCGGTTTGTGTCCTTAGATTGTTGAGTTTCCTAATTTTCTACCGAGGTTCTTGGCCTAATATGTCGGAGGCTGCGGAAACCTATAAATTGGAATTTCTCACTAATTTAAAAGCCTTCCTCTGTGAAATTCTGCACAGAGGCTGGGTTCAACCTTATTTCTCGATTTGTTAGGACCGGACCAATGGTCTTCACAAAGATTGGTCCGTCGGGCCACGGTCCGATAAGCTCGATATCGCGGCTGGCGATATTGATACCTTTGAAATACAGAAATGTTAACTCTCACAATGGGAGATATCAACGCTAGGAAAATTAATATTTTTCTTTTATCTTCGAAAATACATGTAAAAGCAAGACCAAAACCTACTTACGAAAAAAGTGCGACTTAAGAAATTTAAACTAAATTCTGAGCGGCGGTTGCGCTGCTCGGGTTTGGATTTCCTGTAACTTTTAAACGAGTCACGGCTTTGCCGGGTTTAATGGCTCAAATGGAAGGCCTAACGGGCTCTATTTCTACGATAAAAATCATCAAAATTCCTGGAGGGAATTTTGAGTTATGTTCGACAGCTGAGATATTATCTAGGTCCGGGTAAAATTTCAGCCAAATCCCTGGCGTAATTCTTGAGATATACTAAGTTTTTTTACACAAAGTGATTTTTCTAACTCCCAGAACGTTGGGTCGGTGCAACGAATTGCGGTTCGATACAAATTCTCAACTCAGTATAAATATATAGAGCATTATCGCCGTCCAACTAAAATCTTGACCAAGTTCCTGAAGTAATTTTATCCTACAATATATCTAGATTTGTTCTGGGTCTGCAACCATCAAAGTACTAAAGCGTGCGGACGAATTCATGTCCAAAGAAATCGTAACGACAGTAAAATCGTGGATTAAAATCGTTTACTAACCGTGAATTAAAATCGCTTATTAATCGTGAATTAAAATCACTCATAAATTTTGAAGGCAAACACCATGGCCAAGGACGATACAGAGTTGCATTTCTAATGTTCAATTCAGAAATTTTATTTAACCTCGGTCGGATGATATTTTGGTTCCTAACTCGACTCAGGGAATCATGTAAAATAAATCCTAATAATTAAGTCAGTAAATAAAATAACTCACTGACTGAAGGAGGTTCAGTGCGACTTCGGCTTTTCAAGCAAATCGAATGAGTGGCTAAATATGGCTACGGGTCTGCGGGACGAGCTAGGGCAGGCTAGACTATCATGTAGACAAAAGCATGAACAGGGAGTCCCGTAGACCCGTACAAACGAACACGAACTCTCACTTCTACTAAACCTTAGATACTCTTATAGCTTATACTAACGAGCGTCGGTAACACTGGGTCCTTAAGCTAAGCCTCCGTGTCCACACTTACATAATCGGATCCTTTAGTTCGACGTCCATCGCCCATCCATTCATACATCACAACCAGAACGAAAGCCAAGAAAAACAGTAAAACTCTAAGTAAAACCATACATAGACAAGCAAGCGGCAGAGCCGGTCTTTAAAACGACCGTACTTTGCGCTGCCGAAGTCAGACTGAACGCTCGAGAGCTCGAGTGGTTCTGCTTAAATACTTCGAATTTCTGTGATTAATTTTGATTTACGAGGCGATTAAAATTTTATTTACTTCGTCCAAAAGTGCTTTGTCAGCACTTTTGGGACGATGTGTCCCCAAATTTAAAGCTGAAAAGTAAATTTTATTATCAGTCCGATTTCCGATGCATTTCGGACCGATTTTATATGAAATCTTATATAATTTAAAATGATTTATTACTTTATACCAAATTTATATAAAACTCTCCTAACTTAATACAATATTTCTAGAAACTGCTAATAAACTTGATACAAAACTTCAAGCTAGGAATGAATTTAACCTCTATATTAAGCTATAAATTATGTACACTATATTAAGCCACCAAATTCAGTACCAATTCCATACCAAACTATTAGCTTTAATATAAATTCCATCGCGACTTGAAGGGTCAAGCTTGTTTATTTATAGGCTTATTATACGGTGGTCCTTACAGTACCAAGCGAACTCTAATATAAAATGAACTTTAAATTAATATAAACTTCTATCAAAGTCGACGACACTACAGAGGCAAATTCATATAAGATTCGTATCGCGTCCTGTACTTCATTTCGGACGTTCTGGAAGTTTCTGAATAGTTATAAATAAACAAAACCCTATAATGTACACAGGGTTAATATTGGTTTCAAATTTATATACGGTTAATATTGACTTTCATACTTTCAAACTTCTAATAAACTTGATACAAAACTTCAAACTAGGAATTTAACCTCTATATTAAGCTATAAATTATGAACACTATATTAAGCCACCAAATTCAGTACCAATTGAATACCAAACTATTAGCTTTAATATAAATTCCATAGCGACTTGAAGGGTCAAGCTTATTTATGTAAAGGCTTATTATACGGTGGTCCGGACAGTACCAAGCTAACTCTAATATAAAATGAACTTTAAATTAATATAAACTTCTATCGAAGTCGACGACATTACAGAGGCAATTTCATATAAGATTCGTATCGCGTCCTGCACTTCATTTCGGACGTTCTGGAGGTTTCTTATAGTTATAAATAAACAAAACCCTATAATGAACACAGGGTTAATATTGGTTTCACATTTATATACGGTTAATATTGACTTTCATACTAGCCTAATCTACAGAGACCGTCTTGCTGATAAGAAACGCCAAATATAATAAATTTATATTAGCTTAATATAAAGTTTGTATTAAATAAAGGGAACTTTGATCGACTGTTTATTTACTTAGCTTTAGCTGAAACTGCCGTGGCTTATGCGGTGAAGCACAAACGGCTCGAATTTATATGAAAACCGACATCACTGTTAACAGCTCAATATTAAAATATTTGTGTCTATATTAGATGAAGCGGTGTATCGTCGTTGTATTTAGGACTCAGCGTCTAACTAACCAAGACGCGACTATGTAAACAAAGAAGGGCAAAAAACGCGACAGGAGGGTCCCACTCTCTCAGTAATAGCCGGAGCGCTAAAAGAGGTTCGGCTTCGGACTCAGTATGTCGTCCGAACAACATGATATGTAACAGGTACAATTTCGGACGGCAAAAAAGGGGAAGGTGGGCTCTCGGGCGAGCCCATCATAAATTTTGCAGACATATGGTGTTTTACGGGGCTCCGGCGGGTTCGGGGTACAGTTTCGCGGCGTGTTGGGTAAATAATTGCGTTGGTTTTGACAAGGGGTATCCAACGAGGGGTTACACGGCCATCGGGGGATTATTTCTGTGATTTTCACGGGAGGGGTACCCAAAAGTGGGAACAGCGGGACCGGTTCGGGCTCAAATAAAAGCTTGATTTTCAGGGAGTGTAACGACGTCCCATATATACATTTGTGTTAACTACTCGTGGAGTTACTTAATTAAGTGTTCTTTATTTGCTCTACGTATATGCTTGTCCTCATAAGTCCGTGTATCCGGGTCGGATGTCCCCGAGACCGGTCTCATTAGATAGACCGTAAAATTCCCTATTGGAACGGTAAGTACCAAATTTACGATTTCTCGATGGTTCCAGAGTAACGGGCCGGGGCCGCTACTTTTGAGACTAAATTTTCAAGGTTACTATTTAAAAGTACATCCTGTTTTGATAAGTTGTCCAGTGACAATGATAACATTGAACACTGGGAATTTTAAATTTTAGGTTTTCACCTATATTTTTCAGGAAATTTGCTCATCTGCTGTTCGTTATAGCGCGAACAGCTATATTTTTGTAGTCCTCATTCGTGAGGACGGTCGTGACGGATATCCACGGCCAGACTTTTCTATCAAAATTTGGGATAAGTTTCGCGGTCCTACCATGCGGGGTAGGGCTATTCCTATATATCGGGCAGGCGGGGAGTCGTACCATCTTCTTTATTCAGAAACCGGATATAGCAAGGGTTCGCCATACTCGCGTTTTCTACCTATTAAAGTACTAGTCTATATGCGTAAAGATCCCTAACTTTTCCCTAAAAATCATCCTAATCAAAACAAATTATCCTCGACTATTTTTTCCTCCAAACTTATGAATTACAAGGGTACAATGAAACGTGATCATAATCCTGAAAACATAAATGAAATACACAAGGTTACATTCAAATATAACCTTTATGGCCATGATCAACACAATAGAACGATAAGAATATGGTACGACAATTATTGATAAATGGTTACAATTATACGTCCATAATCAAGGGTGCAATACGAGTATGGTAATCATAAAAACGGTATAGAATCATAACAAAATATAGGCGCTTTTATGGCCTGAAACGACAAGAAAGAACGGTATGAATATGGTATAACAGTCATACATAAACGGTTAACAAGTACGATTCAAATATATGACGATAATCGGGCTGCCAAGTCGTATATACCCACCTAAAATACATATGAATACCAACAACAATTCCAATGGGTCGCAGATACACGGTATGATCAGGATTACACGAATCAAATGCATAATACGTGCCTATATGGCAATCAAAATGGTACAACAAAGCGATGATAATGTTAATATATATCCATAATTCCAGTACTCCAATAAAGCCTTTATGGCCAACAGCGATATGGTTACAACAGTGCTAAAAATATACAGGTTACGTATACCAATAGGTGCCTTTATGGCACTACGATCAACATATATATACGGGAGCAATACTTCGACGATTATCCATCCTTGAAATGTTAATAGCGATACCATTTTGATTACAAAAACTGTCGGCGGTGCAGGCCGAAATATTACGAAAAGCCTTATGCCTAGCGAGGTTAACGAGCGTAACAGTTCATGATTCGTGGCACGTATATATTGTCTATAAATAGGGTAACAACAGGATCTTGCGGTCTGTTCGTATATGCGGGGAAAAATCGGCTTATGTATTCGCTTGCGCAAGAACATCATTAGTTGGTTCCAATTCTTTACACGTACGTATTTAGATGCAACGGTTGGTTTCGTACGCAACTGGATCATCTCCGTTAGGTATTCTAAGTTGAGGAGACATCCGTAACTAAGTTCAAAAATGTTGACCATTACACTATGGCCAGGATTATTGAGCGTTCTATTAAATGCTGGCCATTATGCTGTGGCCAGGATTAATGGGGTCTTTGATTAAATGTTGACCATTACATTGTGGCCAGGATTATTGGGGTATTCGACTAAATATTGGCCATTGGACTGTGGCCAGGATTAATAGGGTATTTGTAAATGTTGGCCATTAGACTGTGGCCAGGATTAAGGGTATTCGATGAAATGTTACCATTGGGCTACGGTCAGGATTAATCTACCTCGTAAAGATCCAGTATAGATCTGTTACACATATATTACATATGTTTGGACCACAGATGAAGCAAAAATGTGAAAAATTTCAAACAAAAATTTTAAACCGGAAATTCCGCTTCCCGTATGGTTTTTGCCCTTTGCCAGAACAGCAACTAGAACACGATTTTTGGCGGAACCGGAATTCCGGTTACTCCCTGGTTGAACTGTACTGTGTGAAATACTAAAACCATCTTCATTGCTGATCATCAAGGTTTTAGGCCTCTGAGACTACAGGACAAACAGGAAACGTGCACCCATGAGTTGGCTCTGACACCTAAAAAAGAGGGGGGCCGTAGCTACGAGCCAAGCCCATGACTATTGCAAATATTAGTATATATTCAAATGACGCTGCGGTCGCAGGGTGCTTTCAGGTCAGTCATTATTCGTCAAGCTTCTCTACTCCTTGCGGTGTCAGACAGGATTTTCCAAGAAGCCTGAGGGAAATGATGAACATTATCTTTCGTGATCTGTCGTTTTCACGTCGTGAATGCTTGGCTTCTCGCTCATGACAATATACAGGGATATCAGCCATGTCATCCGCGGTTCTTAATCCGCATATGTGCACGGCTAGCCAAATGCGGTTGCTTTTGAGGGCATCCGTAAGAGATTCAGTATGGCTGCAACGTTTTTTAGTTTATCATCGATGATATTATCGCTTCATATAGACTCCTAAGATCCGCGTACGGCAAACTTTCTCAGATACCTTCAACTGATGGGTTCCGTGTTGCTTCTCTGGCCACGTTACACTACCGTACAGGAGAACAATACGTACTGCAGCGTACTGTCGTATGTCATCTTTGTGATTATCGAGACATTGTTTTCTGCCCAGACGAGCTGTACTCCTTAAAACGCTGCATGTGGTTTGGCTCCGCGATGCGTCTCAATGTCTGCAGAGCGAGTTCCATAGAAAAGGCCGATATATTGGGCTGCTTTCTCTACGGTAGTACACAGCAGTGTGAGGTTGTTACGATCCGGGATGCATCAAGATAGAATCTTGGTCTTCCCTTAGCGTATGCTAGTCCAATGTGCTTGCTTTGCCCAGCTGAAACGATATAGCAGATGTTCAGTATGAGCTCAACTCAGCTGATTCAGCTACCACAGGCACGTCATCGGCATAGCAGGCGTCGGTTAAGCGTGCTAAGGAGCTATTAAACTTTACTCCATCTTCAGGAAATATAGAATTCTGCATCACTCAATATATAACAGTCCTGGCCTCTCCATAGTGGGGTGAAGGTGCCCAGGATTTTCGACCTCCCCCAGGATTTCGGCGGCTCCCCTCCCCCAGGTCATGCGCCCAGGTAAATTATGGCGTAGCGAAGGTCAACCAACAAAAAGTATTTGGAGGTGACACAAAAATGTTCGTCCCAACAAAAAACGATTACAACAAAACTCAGTACTACACCTTATATTTGGACTAATTATGACAAAATCCTTAGTACATAAAATGAAGTGCAGCCTACAGAAATACGAATTTTCAGTACTTAAATAACAAATATGCCACAAAAATAACGATATATACATGTAAATAATATATGAAACACACGAAAAATGCAATAAATTATAAAACCCCAAGTTGACCTGGGGGTAGGGCTATCACTCAATATCAGGGAGTAAAAGGAATTCCGGTTCCGGCGAAAATCGTGTTCCGGTTGCGGTTCCGGCAAAGGGCAAAAACCATACCGGAACCGGAATTCCGGTTTAAAAATTTTGTTTGAAATTTTCCACCTTTTTTGTTTCATCCTGTAATCCAAACATATGTAATATATACTATACAATGATCAAGCTCCAATACAACCAAGCAAAAGAAAAGATTAACTAACCAATTTGCCGTGTGAAACGTAAGTAGGGCACATAATCTGAGCAGGAATTTTTCATAATAACCTGCAGGAGTTTGTTAAATCAAAGCCAGGTCGATGCTTGTAGCAGCTATTTCACACATTCAGAAGTCTGCGGGATACGTTCGAATTATACCGGTCCAACTCGGTAACAGAGTATGTCTTACGTAGAAGTGCTTAGCCTATGCTTGGCTAACATAAATTCCGTCAAGCACCAGCCGGTGCGCTTTAAACTTTGTAAATCAAGTGAAATTGAAGTAACGTTATCTGCAACGCAAACAGAAACTGCTTTTCTTGGCAATGACCTGTATTTATTGAAACTGTGCGAGCAGTATCACAATCTGTCTCATATATAGCATTCTGATTAGAAAGCTATCATCATTATCATCTAACTGACGGGCACTGTTTGTCCAACGCTAGCCTAAACAGTGTCTCTGACCACTGATCAGAAAATTACCTTCTATCTATTATTTTCTCTTAGAATCATAATAAACCAATAATTTTAAGTTTCTTACAGACTAACATGCAACAAACGTATGTGTAGTAAAGGGAGGCGACTGGAGACAGAGCGAAAGTGTGTATTCTACGCTCCAAGCTTTGTAAGCACATTCGATTTGACGCAGTATACGCAATGGTGTATAGTGGAAGACATTTTTTGCTCTGAATGTCCAAAAGCCGACATATTTGATCGATAAATAAACATTATTAGCTTCTTCAGCCTCTTTAAAGTTTCAGAAAGGCAATAATACCATCGCAATACATTAAGTTTAATGTAAAAGTTATTTTAATGCATTTTAAATCCGCTATACCTTCATTTCTTCCATCATCTGTTTTACTATATATAAATTTCGAAGACCAGGTTCCGGTTCCGGTTCCGGATCCGGTTTAAATGGACGGTTCCGGTTGCTGGTTCCGGTTCCAGTTATTCCCTGCTCAATATATAGATCAACATAATAATATTATGTAATAATATAATGATATGATTTCATCCAAACTTTCTGAGAAAAAACTCCTACTGACATAGTCATAACTGAACACCTCATAAATAATGGTTGCTCATAAACTAATTTATATCGAAATAAACATATTACTTCAAAACGTCTCCAAAATTAAAAATGAGCCCCTAAAATCCGAATTTTCGTGTAAATTCTGATTGGTAAATTCAAACGGTTTCCGGCGTTACAGCCTCTACAAGAAGTACAAAGAGATCTAAGACTTTAAAATAGCTGCAAAAGTAATCACGCTGCTTTAATGTATTGTTGGGCTATCGTTGCTGTATTGAGCCTGTTTAAAAAATCTCAACTCTCAACAAACTAAACATTTTGATTTGCATATCGAAGTATTGCGTTCTTGTAGGATTATGCTGTTCATCATTATTATGCAGGCCTTATCCGTCATGTGAGGATCCCCTCACTCGGCTAATCCCCCACCCCACTCGCCATAATCCTACTCCAGGGAACCCACTGTCCATCCACTTTATTCCAACAAATCCCACATATTTGATATTGATTTAGAACACATAAAAATAAAAATACGACAGTTACGACTCGTCATAATAACATCAATGCACAAATTGTATGCAAATAGCTGAAAACGGCCAAAAATACGTCAAAAATGCGCAAAAACTGAAATTCCGCCACCCCCACCATATAATATTCCCGCGAGAATCAACATGGGGGCGCTCTATGAAAATTATCCAAATTTTTTTTCTGCGAATACAAAGCCCATTTTTATGCAATGCACTATGCATATATTGCGTAAATCACTTTGTATTGAATGTCTGAGTATTCACTCACAGGGAGAGGTGGTCTAATCACGTTGAAATCGTTCATCGTAGCGCTGGACGTTGCCGATTACTCCTAAATAATACCAACAACTTACTGCAATTCCTTTATGTATAAATCCGCGTCTAAGTGAAGCTGGTTGCAAATGTGGATACTCCTCCGTCGACGTCACGCGAATGTCCCACACTTGTCGCCATGCGTCAAACAAAACCTCATGTACTGGGTAAACACCGGAATGGTGCGGTGCAACAGCATATTGCGTTGAACACGACAAATTGTACTTCTAAAATAATAATTGTTAGACAATAAATTTTATAAAAACAAATATCAATTTTCACGACATTATCCACTAATCGTCAAGAATGAACGAGAGTGCAGTTTGCGTTCTACAAATAAACCAAGAATGTAAAACAAGTCATATGGTGTTTCATTAGCGGATAATACAGTCATGCTCAGCAATAAAAGCAAACGATTCGCGAAAAAATGTTGTGACTGCAGTTGTTGTGGTTGCAAAATATTTGTGGAGCCCAGGTTTTATCATGTCTGCTACAACTCAAAAATCACTAATTCAGTCATCCCTTTATCTGAAGCCAACATATTTCAACACTACCTTCACATCTTTGTAGGAACCCCCAATTTTACATTACATAACGTGATAATTTGAAAAATTCTATTAACATTGTTCGCTCGACATGAGGCCATTTCTGCAGCGTTGCGGTAGTTTGGCAACCAATGGCAAGAACCGTTTAGGTCAAAATTTTCAACTACATCTGTGTTTACAGCACCAGCCATCTACTCTTGGAACGAACAGACCTCGAGCAAACATCGATGACGCTTATAAAAGATTCTGGCAGGACAAGACAATTTTCCTGAATGCATTTTGAACATTAACATTTTTATTATTATAATAGTTTTATCAGTTGAAGTTATTTTCCCTTTTACACATTCGACAACATTTTTGACATGTACTGTCGAACACAGTTTGAACAGATGTCAAAAAATTCCATCACGTCTACTCTGCACCAACAAAGTCAACAAATATAGTTTCGAGAACGGAAGAAGTATGTATTAAACGAAGAATATGGCATCAATTCTGTCATGGACTGTAGGCAGCTTACATGCAGTAAGAAAGAAATATCTATGTACCTCCGCAAAAACATGAGGCCACGAACCATCTTTTGCACACCACAATGTTGCCATACAATTAAGGTTTGTCATGTTTATATTTGGCAGTTATTGTGCCGCTGAGTTAATGTTCGTATCACATGTACGCTGGGAACTCAATGGTAAACTCGCTCCTGACGAATCTTTGGGTGAAACTACCGTTGCACAGGATTAAAATCTCGCAAATTTATATACTGTTTCCAGCTCGGTAACAACTACACCGATTTGGCACAAAATTCGAAAATAAACACAGATAACAGTTCTTTATTTTGAGCGAGTTACTGTAAGCACTATGGTTTGGGCTAGCTACCAGGCGCGTCCTCAGGTGGCGGAAAGAGGAACGGGGGTATCTTCTCGTGCGTCGTACAGTTGGTAGGTTAGCAGCGAATAAGGATGATCCAAGACTGAACGGTAATTCTGAATAAGCTGTCGTGGACCAGCCCCGCAAGTCATCGTACTCCCAGACATGGTTTGCGATCCATCAATAATTAAAAATTAACTTATTTTACTTACCTATTACCTTTATAATTTATCTTAACCTTATTTATTTTATTTAATCACTAAGTAATCCTTAATCTATTAAAGGGCAGGGACACCCAGATCCCTCACCCAGGTTATTTAATTTATTTTATTTTCTTGTTTCAGATGATTATATATGAACAGTGCCCCGGTACCTAGCAATGGGGTCTCACAATCCCCAGGGAACGCGGCCAAGGGTACAGTAGGTGAGCCCTTGCGTCGCCCAGCGACATCCACACCCTCCGAGGTTTACACGGTTGGGCCATCGGAAGGTCAAGCGACAACCGAAACAGAATCAACAACAGCAACAGCCGCACCACCAGAGGGGTCTCCGAAAGTGGTGTGATGAGAATCAGAATCTGCTGATACCCATACGGGCATCAGCGAAATATTTGAACAAACTGAAATAGAACCAACAGTTGGTGTCTCTGCTGTACCTGACAACAGGGGGAGACATCAACTGATTGGATTGAAATTAACAGAACTCGGAAGAAAGCCGAATATTTTGAACGGCGGAGGGCTAGAGGAAATAAATCCATCTCATATGAGGCCCAGAAATCCGCCAAAAAGAAGACCTCGGCCCAGAAAGGACACGGCCAATCTGAAGCCGAAAAGAGAAGATCCCAGAAAAGAACGCTGGAGCACGAAGGGACAACCCCGGACGGTGCTCCGAAGCTCATAAAAAAGCCCTGAACCACCCAATCACGCTGGTTCGTATAGAAAAGCTGCTCTAGCCGCACTTGACGTCATTATTGTGAAGAAATGTGATGACACTCTCCTGCCAATTGCGGCTGGTGAAGCTAATGAACTCGACAGTCGTCTGATTGACGCTGTCGAAACTGCCGAGAACAGTCAATCACTTGACTTTGAGGACTCGGGTATTGCCCAAGGTCATTACCACGTCACGTGGTAATGACGAGAATACCCTAGGCTTTGTCAAGAATCTTTTACAGAGATATCCTGAAGAGATTAAAAGAAAACTGACCAGTAGGAACCCAGCAGAATTCAACGTGAACACTAAAATCCCCTACTTTAATGTACACAAACAATTTGGACGTCTCTTTGGCTTCAGAGTACCTTCCGAAATCCGTGAGAGAATAATCCTGAATGGAAGCCGTATGCGGTATGAACTAACATACGTGCGGTTCTTCGACCCAGAATCACACAGAACATGGTACCTCTTAGCCAAGAGCCCACGGACCTGACAATGGATGGAAATCCTGGTCAGGACCCAGGGGCAGACCAACCAGGACCAAGTTACCAATAGATCAGGCACCAAAGCACAGCAATCCAAGTATCAAAATGATAGCTAGGAAAAGTATAAAAATTTTACAGATGAACTGCCAGCACTCCAAGCTAGGCAAAATAGAACTTGAAAGCACCATTAGAACAAACTTAGAACCTCTTGTTGCACTACTGCAGGAACCCTTCCTGGCGGGCGTCCAACCGGCCAAGTTGAACGGCTGTAAAGATAAGATGTTCTTCAGAGACTCAACAATTAATAGGGTTAGAAGTGCAATCTATGTTTCTTCTGACATACATTGGCAATTTATAGATGCTATAACAGACTATGACTGCTCAGCAATTAGTATTGAAATAACAGTGAACGGGACCAACACGAACAAAAGAGGTGCTGACCTGGAGGAGCACTTGTCTACTACTAGACTTAACATAGTTAATGTAGGAACGGAACCAACGTTTGTCACTAGAAACAAAAGGAAAGTATTAGACATCACTCTTGCGTCATGCAGTACATATGATCATATAAAAGACTGGACAATGAATACAGGGTACTCTGGATCAGACCACAAACTGATCACTATGCATCTAATCACAGATGAATCATTGACAACGAAAGAAAGAACTAACACAAGGAAATTGAACTGGTTAGGGTTTCATTCAAGCCTGACTTACATAGCGGAAGGAAATTTAGCAGGATTGAACAAAAGCATTTTACAGCCGAAGAGCTAGAGGATAGAGTGACCACTCTGGTAAGCATGATCACTAAAGCTACAGACGGCAACTGCCCACGAGCTCAAGAAACAAAATACTCGAATCCCTGGTGGGATAGAGAGCTAGGGCAAATGATGGCAAAACTGAGGAAAACTTACAGAATGGCTATAAGGTACCACTACTCCAGAACCTGGAACAAATTTGGACACATCCAGAAAGAGTTCAAAGATAAAGTTGAATTAAAAAAGAGCAACGCATGGAAGAAATTTTGTGGCTCATTGGACAAACAGATTCAAAGCAATCGTATCCATAGACTGCTAAGGCAGTCAAATAATGTCGCGATCAGTGATCGAAAACGAGCAGATGGAACGATCACGACGGAGGACGACGAGATCTTGAGCATCTTACTTCAGAACCATGTTCCAGACCCTACGGCTATTGGGAACGACAACCAAGCATTGGAACGATCACGTTCGGCGCGCCTGAGTAATAAAGATAAAACAGATATACATGATCTAAATATAAACATCCTGGTCAGGAATATGACAAAAATCTTTGGAAAATATAAGGCTCCTGGACCGGATGAGATCTTTCCAATACAGATACAATTAGCACTTGAAGTTGAGCCATTGAAGAATATGATCTGTGAAATATTCAATACCTCGTTAAAACTGAGCTACATTCCACTGATATGGAGAACAACGAGAATGGTTTTCATTCCAAAGCCATTTAAACCTAATTACATGGATCCGAAGTTTTGGAGACCCATCACACTCTCTTCTTTTCTTCTGAAAACAATTGAGAGAATATTGGATGGCTACCTCAGACTGAATCTCAATAAAAACAGAGGGATCCACCAAAATCAGCGCTCATATATGTTTGGGAAAAATACAACCACGGCTATCCGGTCTGTTACATCAATCGTGGAGGACGGGATCGCTAATGGTCCCTATGTTCTTGCAACCTTTTTTGACATATCGGGTGCTTTTGACAGCACAAAATTCAGTGCAATAAGCAGCAGCATCAGGAAACGTAGTATCCCTGATGTAATCTACAGATGGATAGACAACCTGCTTGTTAGTAGACTTGTCACTGCTGAATTTGGAAATTCAAGGCAGACAGTCAGTGCCAGTCGTGGCTGCCCACAAGGGGGAGTGTTGTCACCACTCCTCTGGCTCTTTGTAGTAGACGAGGTATTGTGGACCCTGAATAGATCGAGAGTGACGTGTATAGTCTACCCCGACGATTTGGCATTAATATGTCACTCGAGAGAACTGGAAACGTCTATGAGAAGGATTCAAAAATCGACAGACTTTTTGAACAAATGGTGTAAAGACAGAGGGTTGTCGATTAACCCACAAAAGAGTCAAAGTATTGTCTTTACAACAAGACGCAAATGCATTGATCAAATTGTTCTAAACATAGATGGAACGGATATCCCGAGGTCTACAATTGTTAAATACTTGGGCGTAACTTTGGATAGCAAGCTCAGTTGGAAAAACCATATAGAGAACGCATGCACAAAAACTCGTCGTATGCTTTTTGCAATTAAAAGATTTCTAGGGTGTAATTGGGGGATGAAACCCAGCTACACCTATAAGTTGTATAGAATAGTTGTCCTACCTTCTATGTTGTATGCGGCAGTTTGCTGGTGGCACCGACTTAAACTGTCAACATATATGGAGAAACTTAAGAAGGTTCATCGCTTAGCATGTGTAATGATTAGTGGAGTCTTTCGCTCCACACCACTAGATGGGATTCAGCCTATTCCAAATATCGCGCCAATAGAGCTGGTAGTGGAAGAAATAGCACTGAATGATTTCTACAGGCTTAAAGATTTATGTCTTTGGAAACCATCAAGTATGGTGCATCCAACAAATCTTTTACAGGATTCGTTGAACGGATTTAATAAACTAGCATCTATGCCTAGAGACAGAGTCTGCAGTGTAAGGCATTCTAAAAAATGGAATGTAAAACACTACTCTGCCGAAGCAATGAGAGATCTAGATATTGTTTGTTTTACAGACGGTTCAAGGATTGTACAGCACAACTCTGTGAAATTGGTGCAGGAATTAATACAGTAAGAGGAACTCAAGTCTCTGTTCCGTTGGGTCAGTACGTAACAGTCTTTCAGGCAGAATTAACAGCACTTTCTGGATGTGCAAAAGAACTCCTTGGAAAAAAATATGAGGAACAAGAACATTGGAATTTTCACGGACAGTATGTCGGCAATCGGATCAATTGAGAAACTAAAGATTAAATCTTATCTAGTCATGGACTGTGTACAAAGTCTCAATAGATTAGGTCATCGAAATCATCTTAGCATCGGCTGGATTAGAGACCACACTGGTCATGGCGGCAACAAAAGAGCCGATGAACTAGCACGCCAAGGCTCAAACGCATGCTTTAATGGACCTGAACCGTGCTTGCCTGTAAGCAGCAGTAATCTGAAAAATGTCATTAAGGATAGAAGCACTATGATCCACTCCACCATAAGGCATAACTGCCGCAAGTACAGGCAGTCGAAGATGTGTACACCCAACATTGAGCCTAAAAGAGCAAAGTATCTGTGGAGGGTGAGCAAGGACCGAATGAAAGTAGCGAAGCACTTACTAACAGGACATGGACCCTTTGGAAAACATATGACGACTTTAAGGCTGGCCACAGATAGCATGTGCAGATACTGCCAAATCTAGCGAAGAAACAGCTGGACACCTAATGATGCACTGTGAAAGACTCAAGGCTTTGAGGAAATCCTTTACAGGAAAACAAGAACTTAGTACCGATGATCTTATACCATGTCCCATAGAGAAACTGCTAGGATTTTTTCGTAGTTTTTGGAATTCTTAGTGCAATAATAAAAGTGCGTAATCACAATTATTAGGGTGCTAGAAAGGGTCCTACGCATTAGACTCACCTAGAAAATCGTACCCCTATCCTCGAGTATATCTATCTATCTACTGTAACCACTAGTAACTATAACACTGTAAGCACTAATTAATTAAGCAGTAAATTACTGTTATCGCAGATATTTTAAGTTGACAAATAACCAGTACACAGTATATTTCAATTGAAAGTGGAGTGAGAGAAACGAGCGAAGCGAAGAATTCTTACCAACCGTGACAGTGCAATTTGACAGGATGAGCGTTATTGGGTTTTTAGGCTGACACGCATACTCGAACTCTCGTTGGACGGATTGTTTCGCGCGTGTTTGTCGTTTAGTCAGGCGTGAAAACCGATTCCAACATCTTCCCCACGAAAAAGCGAGCCAAATGGGTTTCTCGGGTTAATGGGACAATCACGTTACTAAGTAAGAAGTAAGTTTTACTGCAACTCGAGAACCGGTGCAGATATGTGAATCAAGTTAAGCTCATTTCGTAGAGCAAATGAAACTCCACAAGACAGTATCTAATGCTTTCCATGCTTTCCTTCGAGGTTCTCTTAAGAAGTAGGATTTGGGGCGAAAAGGGGTTCTAAAATTGGCACATGAGACGACAAAATGCATGGAAATTAATGTTAATATCTCTGCAACCGCTCAAGGTATATGTGTTTTCGGTCTCATTTTGTAGAGCAATTTATTTTGTATGTAGCTGCAAATGGTGTGCCTATCGTCATTATTTGTGCAGTAGGGTTGGGTCAAAACAGATTTTTATGCGCAAAATATACGAAAACCGCAATATTTCCGCATCCGCTTTAGCTATATTGGAGTTCTAGTCTGAATTTTAGAGCAATTTATTCATCCTCTATGAAGCTGCAAAATGGTGTGCTGCTGTTATCATTAACGAATTCTAAGCGATTGAGTGAACCGAAAAACTCTCACTGGCCAGAGTGGTAAATTTCGACAGTGTTCGTTTCTGACTTTTCTGAGGTGACACGCATAACCCAACTTTGGCTGGGCGGATTAAATCGCGCGATAGCTCATTCGAAAGCCCCAAATCTCTATTTGTGCTCTTCGGTTAGGTGCGAAGCTCGATTCCAACATCTACCCTCTCCTTTCTTCGAAAAAGCTGGCCAAAGGGCTCGGATCGGGTCCCGAAGGGGCTTAAAAATCACGTTACTTATTGAACTCCACAAGAGATGTAGATATCAAAGCCATATTGGGCTCAGTTTATAGAGCAAATAAGCCTCTATAAATCTGTATACTTAGCTACGAGGTTTTCTCTAATGCGGGATTTGAATCAAACAGTGGTTAAAATGGGCCATGAGACAAAAAACACACGAAAATGGTAATATCTCCGCAACTGCTAGCGCTATACAGGCCTCATTCTGTAGAGCAATTCATCCCCTATGTAGCTACAGCATGCTGCTATTCTCTTGATTTACGCTGCAATTTGGATCAAAAACGTTTTGCAATGGGTCCATGCGACCCAAACTGCACGAAATGGTAATATCAATTCAACCGCTCGAGTTGTGTGTTTTGTCTCATATCTGCGCAACAACCAGAGTTTGGAGTCATTCTGTAGAGTAATTCATCCTCTACGTAGCTGCTTATAGTTTGCTGCTATTGCCATTATTCAGGCCTATGGGACCCAAATACACGAAATGGCAAAATCTCTTCAACCGCTCGAGATATGTAGCAATTTATCCTCTATGTTTGTGAGAATTGCGAGCAAAATAATCTGGATATATTCTCAACTATTTCAGTTATGTGGTTGATATTCGGTAGCTCATTTTGTAATTTAATGCACAAAATAGTTATGCATGTCTCTAAATTACATATTCAACACTGAGAATTCATCACCCTGGCTACAAGACAAAGTACTAGTTTGTACTCGTTATTGAACATTACACCACGAAGTACAAAATCGCTGTTTATTGTGGCAAAGGTAACCATCACAAATTGTACATAGCAGCGATCACACAAAATGTCGTTTCATGGGTGACGGAAAAGGGCACGACTATTAATAAGGCGATTATTAGATAAAAATAATAATTATAATATTCAGTAGCGTTATCTAAAAGCGATAAATTTGTTAAGGCGGCCTCAAAAACTTAATGTATTAGATTAACCGCAAGGCTGAATCGTAATATATTATAGTAGTAAAAGTCAATTTTTCTGTTTTTGTGTCGCATTCGTCTGGCCTGTCCAAAGCCCTCCGAAAAGTGGGGCAGAACTTTTGTTCATTTTCGAGGGAAAATTAAAAGTGAAGGAATAATTTTTGCTTAAAAATAATAAATATTCCCATATTTTCATGCAGTTTTACTACCATCATTTCAAAAAACCCTCACTTTGACGTTTGGCCCGAACCATGGGGGCACCATACCCCCGTACCATAAAACCGTGGGTCGCAGAGGAAAACCAACACCGGCAAAAAGTTTTCCATGCCCGAAAACCCCCAAGTGAAACTTTTCAACCGCCCAGGACGTTACAACAAATGTTCTAATTTTGGGTCGAGGAACAACGAGAGTCCCATATCTCAAACCTCATAAATTCAGAACCGGAGCCTTAATCGAAAAACAAAAAAGAGGCACCGGCAATTATCATTTTACTACGAAATAAAAGAAACCAGAGAAAAAAATTCGAAGGTTGAGATAAAAATAACCTTGCTTCCGTGAAGGGTATTAAAATGGGGTGAAACCCCTCATTTTGACCTCTGATCCGAAACCATGGGGGCACCATACCCCAGTACACATGGAACCATGGGCCGCAGAGTAAAACCAACATCGGAAATGAGTTTCCCATGTCCGAAAACTCCAAGTCAAACGTTTCAGCCGCCCAGAATGTCAGAAAAAAATTTTAATTTTGGGTCAAGGAACCATGAGGGTGCCATACCTCAAACCCCATAACTCCAGAACCGGAGCCTTAATCGAAAAACAAAAAAAAAGAGGCACCAGCATTTATCATTTTACTATGAAATAAAACAAATCAGAGAAAAGATCCGAAAGTTGAGATAAAAAATAACTTCGCTCCCGTGAAAGGTACAAAAATCAGGTGAAAACCCCTCATTTTGACCTCTGAATCCGAACCATGGAGAGTCATACCCCCGTACCCAAGGAACCATGGGTCACAGAGCAAAACCAGCATCGACACTGAGATTTCCTTGCCCGAAAACCCCCAGGTAAAACTTATCAGCCACCCAAGACGTCAGAACAAATTTTCATATTTTGGGTCGAGGAACCATTGGGGCGGCATACCCCCGTACCTCAAACCCCATAAACCCAGAACCGGAGCCTTAATCGAAAAACAAAAAAGACATCGGCATTTATCAGTTTACTATGAAATAAAACCATCCAGAGAAAAAAGTTCGAAAGCTAAGATAAAAATAACCTTGCTTCCGTAATGGGTACTAAATCGAACAAACACCCACATTTTAACAACTAACCTCGGAACGAGACCCTAAATAAAAAACGCTCGCAGTTGTGCACAGTAAATCGACTATGCCGGTTCGAATGAGCAAAAGGTTATGAAAATCGGCTAAGCCGTTCCCGAGTTGTGGCTGTTCACACACACAAACGGAATTTAAAATATTTCACCCCTGCAACACACAATCTCCACTACGTTCTGATTATTCATGGTTTGATTTGGTTAGCAAATATTTAAAGGCAATATCAACCTAAAACCCAACGGTTTTGGGGAAGTATCTAAAACTATTGTACTGCATAGCCTATACACCATTATAACAGCTTAAAAGGTATTCTACCAAAGTCGAAAACAAGAAACCAGAGTTTTGTGCACAATGATGTCTTTGTCACTTCCGATGTATTATTAGCATTTCCCGCGAATCGTCACAAATTACGTCACCACACACAACATTTACCAATACCCACAAGAAAGATATATACTCGTTCATATTGAAAATCAACAGTTACATCAGACTGCTGCAGTTCGACGAGTTAGTTAGTCATACACACGCGAAAAAAACCCTAGTGATTACGCATGAGATATTTCAAGATTGGTTTCCGGTTCTTTTCAACGACAGCTGTTGGTCAATAGCGAAATCGAACCCAATAATCAAAAATATTTCTATTCACCGATCTAGTCATGCGTACTAAGTAATAGCAATAGTTTATCTTTATGTTCATATCTAGATGGTTTCTTGAGAAAGTATGACACGTCCGTCTCACTATCACCATTATAAACGTGGGTGGACATGACCAGGTCCATCCCGACCTTATACCCGCTTGGTTTGTGAGACTAACTCCCTAAATTTGGAGGAGGTCGAAACAATTTTTTCTATTATACCATGACGCCAACCACAGCCGAGAGGGTAAAGTCGAACTATACTGCGGCATGCCCGATTTATTTCTAAGGTGATGGAGATAAAAATTATAATGCCATTATAAACTAACAGCCATATTACGTGCATTTATTTATAAAGTAAAACGCATAGCGTGATAAATATACACCCATTAATGATATTGGATTTTCCAATTTTGAATTGAGGAACCAGGATGGCCAACTTTGTTTATAAATGCGCGAATCGAGGATGCTGCAACACCCCTGGAGTTTAAGATTATAATAGTGTGCCACCTGGTCGATATAAATCCGTTATTTTAAAAATTTAAAGTCAAGTTGTACGCTACATCAATAACACAACCACAAGCTAATGAATCACAGTAGCCAAAAACCGGGAAAAACGCCAATCCTCCACAAACATTGTTATACCCTGTAACCAGTTTGGGCATACAATGTTTATTCATGTTGACGTAAAGACCAACAATGAAATGATAATGTCGAATCAATGCAACTGCCCCTAGATGAGGTATATGTTAAATCTTCTACATTACTCTAGTGATGAGTGAAACTGTCACCTTCGCTCAGCTCAATGGCTTCAAGATAGTGCTTACTAAATGAACAGGTTCTCGGACAACGACGGCGGCGCGGCTAGATAAATGTACCTCTTCAACATGTGTGTACTCCACATGTACCGATGGTGACTTCTATTATATTCAGCAGTAGATATCTACCACCGTAAAAGGAGTTATCTTTAAAGTATTCTCCGAGCGGTCTCAAGCAAATTGTTCTGCTTTATGTATTGAATTACTGGAATGGGAACGTAGGCTTTCCCCTTTTGATATGTTTGGTGATTTCGGTGTCTTTGCGGTTGATGTGTCTCCGGATCATTCAAGCAACTGTGGTAGCCATGATTCGAAGCTGAAAGATAGCAACCTTCGGTTACTTATCGACTTTGCGTAAACTCTAAACGAGTGTATGGATCTATTATGAGATGGAGAATTTACAAAAACTTTGAAGATAACAAAGCGTGTTAAAATTGAATGGCTTATTGTATTTGTTTTCGTATTTTAGAAATAAAACAAAAATAGCACATGAAAAAGTTGTTTTCTGTATTTAGGTATTTAATATGGACGCACAATTTAATATATTTTTGAAAAGAAAGTAAGAACAGAAAAAATTCCAGGACTTAAAACGGTACATTACCCGGTTGCGACAACAGAAAACCGATGTATGAGACATACATTTTCCCTCAGTGGAATTGAGAGTACTGCAAACGAAGCAATATCATATCAAATAGTACCTGTCGAAAAGCTTCAAGGCCACTATTAAATGACCAAGTTTCTAAGTACTACCAACGTGAGTGACCCAATGCCTTAGGAAGAGTGAGTAAATATGGTTGGAAGAGGAGGGGTGACTCCACATAGCAATGGGAGTTCTCCATATTGTTGAAGAAGGAGTGACTCCATATATGGGAGAAGTGTCTCCGTATGATTGGAGGAGGGGAGTTATCTGACGGGTCATTAACCAACAGCGCCAGAACCCCATTTATTTTACTACTCCATGCAGATGTTGTTTTGATGAATTGTAAACCCTGCGTCAGAGGTTCACCACAAATTCATATAACCATCGACTGTAACTTTTGTAGATATTACGAGGCTTTGACTATGCCGACCGTCCGGGTATATATAAAATAATTGCAGTTGATGATATTTCTGCGAAGCTACTAGGTACATAATTACCAGCGAGTAACCGGAATTCCGATTCTGGTTCAGGTTCCGGCGAAAATCTTATCATGGTTGCTGTTCCGACAAAGGGCAAAAACCATACCGGAACCAGAATTCCTGTTTAAAAATTTTGTTTGAAATTTTCTACATTTTTGCTTGATCTGTAGTCTAAACATATGTACCTATGTATTATATGAATACAATGCTCATGTTGTAATACAATCAAGCAAAAGAAAAGATTAAGTCAACAATTTGTCGTGTGAACCGTAAGGTAGATCGCATAATTTCAGTGAGAATTTTTCATCTTAACCTGCAGGAGTTTGTTAGCAAAACAAAGCCAGGTCGATGCTGGTAGTAGCTATTTCGCACATTCTGAAGTTTGCGGGATGTGTTCAAATTAAACCGTTCCAACTCGGTAACAGAGTAAGGATTACGTAGAAGTCCTTAGCGTAAGCTTGCCTGACATAAATTGCGTCAAGCACCAGCCACTGCGCTTGTAAACTTTATGAATCAGTCTACATTGAAGTAAATTAACATTATCTGCAACGCAGCCAAAAACTGCGCTCTTGGCAATGAACAGTATTTATTGAAACTGTGAGAGCAGTATCACAGTTTGTCTCATTTACAGCATTCTGATTAGAAAGTTATCATCATTACCTGCGGGTACTGGTTGCCCAACGAGAACCTAAACAGTGTCTTTGACCACTGATCTGAAAATTATTTTCTCTTAGTACCATATAAACCAATAATTTCAAGTGTCCTACAAAATAACATGTAACAAAAGTATGTCTAGTAAACGGAGGCGACTGGAGACAGAGCGAAGTGTTTATTCTACGCTCCATGCGTTCTAACCACATTCAGTTTGACGCAGTATACGCAAGTGTGTATAGTAGAAGGCATTTTTTGCTTTGGGTGTGCAAAAACCGATATACTGATCGATAAATAAACATTATTAGCATACTCGGTCTTAGTTTCAAAAAGGCAATAATGCCATCGCAATACATTAGGTTTAATGTAAAAGTTATTTTTAATACTATTTTAAATCCACTGTACCTTCATTTCTTTTTTATCTGTTTTACTATATAAGTTTCGAACACCAGGTTCCAGTTCCGTATCCGGTTTAAATGGACGGTTCCGGTTGCTGGTTCCGGTTATTCCCTGGTAATTACCACAGCATACTAGGTAATTTCGAGGGTACAAAATGACATCTAACGGTTTCTATATTTGCATCTAAGTAAAGACAAAGATCAATGAAAACCCAGTTGCAGTTAAATACGTTGGTGATTGAGTTTTGTCAATGAAACTATATAACAGGACCTACAGAATAGATGTAGATAAATATATTGTCGACATATTTCTGTTATCTAGGCTCTATGATTATTGGGGACGATTCTTCTAGTACTGATATCCGCAACCGCAATGGAGGTGAAGCTTCAGGCTGTGGATGCCTGTATAATTTATGGCGCAAACGTGAAATCCACACGTCTGTCAAGTGAAATTTTATAACAGCTTTGTTTGCGCGGCACTACTCATCAGGGGCACGACCATTTCCTTCGACCAGACACATATTGCCTTGCAAATAAAGTACTGAATACTTCACAATTTGGAGAATGAAAAAGACCACGTGGCAGGGCGATGCAGTAGCGGCGAGGATACGTCTGTTTGTTAAAGATATATGAAAACGTTGTTCAAAGATGTTCCTTGGCGGAGATGGCGAGAAAATTGGTAGCACTGCCCGACGCAGCTCTTATAGTACGGCGTTAAGAAAAGTCACGGAATTGTCAGCGATATCCCACTTCGGTGAAGACTGGAGACTAAAACAGAGCGAACGAAGAAACGAGAGGAGTTGCTAGGGTGGGAAACCGTAGAAAAATTTATCTTTTGTGTGTCGATATAACTCAACTCATCTACGAGTAGATTGGTTTCGATAAAAATTTTTGTTCGATAAAAATATAATGACGGCGTGTTTTAGTTGTGCTAGGACCTCGACCCCATCTTCAGGATCCGAATGACCAAAAACTGTTCTTAGAGGTTCTTTGCTATGGTTTGGGTATAAGGAGTCCAGCATAGATATTTTATGTCTTTTCTTAAGTTTTCAATGGGTTTAGGGTCGATGAACACGATTTGAAGAATATGTATTGTCTGTCCTCATTGTTTGGTTAAGTATTACGTGCAAAGCATAAGAAGTAGTCGTAGGTGTTTTTGGTACGCTGCATAATCATGTTTGACTATCTGGAGATCAGTATGAATATGCCACAAGCCTTTTCAGCGGTTGTCAGTGGGTTTAGTCAGTCTTCATTATTGCATGGCTATGTAATGCGTGCAAGGCATCAGAATAGTACATAATATATACTTCGTCAACTACACATATGTGTTCCTTCATAATATTATTAGCCATTTCAGCTTTTGTAATATGCAGAATAGGCGGCGTTACTTAACTCATAACAGACCAGAACAGGTTCCATAAGGCTCACTTGAGGTATTAGGTTAGATACACCAAGCACAAAACCTGGTACAGGTACAACAACTACAAATGAAACATCGCTTGAGCTGTTCCACCCTGGCTTTATTAAAACTGAAAATTTTGCGATACCTCCAGCTACGAATCAAAACACTACATGTGCCACACAATCGCAGAGTAAGATATTGATGCGCAACAAACTCGAATCCCAATATTCCTTAATATTTATTTCGATGTAACGTCGGTCAGTCGCACTATGTTAATGATACTACGTGGATATTAAAATTAAATGCGGATGTATAAACATATCGCATGTGATATAAATGAACAAACCCGTTAATGATATTAGTTTTGTTAAGGTGTAAGAAACACTACGTGCATCACTCAATTTATTATTAAAGCAAACCTGAGCAAAATGCTTGTTCAACAGCATATCGGATACTATTTGTGTAAGGTTTTTCGAGCTATATAAATGTGCCTGCCGATGTGCCCAGCCGTGTGGAAACCAAAACAATTTGGAATGGTGTGCTAAAAATTACAATACATAGAGCAGCCGTAACAAAAGTTATATTTTGTGTCCGAAATGACAATATGTCGTTAATGTTATTAACTTCTGCCTCGGTTTACAACGATGTACTACTAATAGTTAGTAGTGATGAGCAATAAATCTGGATATCCTGATCCGATTTGACGTCTGTACATTATCCGCGGAGTCATGATATCCGGATATCCTGATATCCACGCAGATTTAGACTCACTAATAATCTGCCATTTTAATTTTTGGAGCATTGATTTTTAATCTGTACAACCAAAACACCCGACGATATTTAGCATTTTTCGGAGTTACGATCTTTTGAGACTCGTAGATTTAAAATTTTTATTTGATTTTTTACTATTATATTTTTTAAATTGGTTTCAAGTGTTGCAGCTTGTTGAAACGGGGGGAAGCGAGCGTACTTTCTACGGACAGCACTATTTAGGGAAATCGTGAAAATGTCTTTGTCCTTCGGTGTAACTCATACCTAATCTTTCTTTGGGTGGAACAATTTCGACAAAATTTTTTATTTGACAGAAACAGTGATGGCGTGCCATTTAGTTGAACTCCAAAAGCTCCGACCCCATTTTCCTGGCAAAAATGCCAAATATTAAAATTTAAGGTCGTTTGCCAAATCTGGAAACAAAGGTTAAAATTACAGTAATTCGAAGTTTATTATATCTCGCGACACATATTTCAAGAAACCGTTGACCGGAATCAGCTCATGACTCCAGTCCTATCATCGATTTTTTGTAAGAACACTCCCTGGGCCACTTTAGCGTCCACGAACTCGATTTCCAGAATGTAGTCTGTGTACATTGGCCTGGTTATCACTTAGGATAACCAAACTCGATTTGTTTGTCTTTAGTTGGCTGGAAGGGTATATATTGCTTTCAGAACTAAGTCGTAGTCTGAACAAAAAATTTTAACCATAATTATGAAAATTATTCAGGAAATAGCTAGATGTTTTATGATACACTGTGGAGTTGGATATTGTCGTGGATATTCTAAATTCAAACAAGAAACTGTTCAGACGCAGCAAACTAGCGCTTTTCGTTCGAAATTTCGCAGGTAACTAGCCACATATGCTTGGAATATATTTACAAGTATTTCCAATTTTAGTATGAATAAATTAGCGTTAGCAATAAATTGAAATACTGACCACTATCAATTTTAAAACCGTCCTCTAAAATAGGCTTGAAGGCCGACTTAATGTAAACCTAATATTGGTGCAGAAGCATCTTAATAAAAGAACAGCGTTGGCTTATATCTCAAAATTTTTATACATCATAAAATAGATCTGTAGTAGTGAATCGCAAAGTCAAGTACATAGTGTGTGAAGATTAAATGAAAGTCTGAAATTTTAGTACTTGGTTATTCGATTATATCTCACAATTTCGCCCGGATATCCGGATATGGTAACACATACCCCTGCCCATCACTAATAATTGTTGAAACGGAGCGAGCGCTGCGAACGGAGTTTCCACTGTGGGCATTAGGGGGATAATCGTCAAATTTTTTTTTCTCTGTCGCAGTCATTCATGACTCATTTTCAGATGAACGGATTTGCACAATTTTTTGTTCGGCAGCAAAAGTACATTTAGTTGAAAGCAAACAGCTCCAATGCCATCAACCAGGTCAAAATAGCAAAAACAGGTTTTAAGGGTTCTTTTCCAAATCTGGCTGTACGGGTACCAGTCTTTCGTAGCGCATATCACGTGACGCAGGGTTTGCATCGAAACATAAAAAAATCCATGAAGATTCAGCTCATCGAGATCTACAGCTTTGCTGACAACGACTATTTTTGTGGGATCACTTCCTGGGGCGCTGTGGGCCCAAATATGATTCATCGACCGTTGGCTAGAAGCTTCCATTTTTCAGATTTCGCCGTGTCATTGCTTGTTTTACCTTACGATGAGTCCTTTATGTTACCAAGCACTCTGGATACGTGGTTTTGTAATCTAGCTTCCAACTTTACTATATTATACCTTTTCATGTGATTTAAGGGATTTTACTGTCGACGAACCTAATTTCTAAAATGTAGTGCATTTTCATTTGTCTGGTTATGTATTCTGTGCTGTATACATGTATTTCTGAAGGCTGGATACAATTATTTGGTTATCTTGCGTCACGCGTGCATTTTCAAGGCTTTTCATGTGGGTTCAATGTGTTTATGCTTAAACAATTCCGAATTTAAGAATATAGTCTGCCTTCAGTTGTTTCGTTAAGTATAGGCTCTCCTGTAGGCTTAATACGATGGTTTGGTTATCTAGAGACAAAAGATTTGATGCGTTGCCAGTTGCTTTCGACGGGTTTACACGTTCGCTCCGTTTCGACCTCGCTTGCGAGATACTAGTAATATAATATTTTATCTCAGTAGAAAACTACTGCTTCACTGTACTCTGAAACATAATTCTTTCCATAAACATATATGGTGCAGCAGTAAACAATGAATATTTTTTCGTCTGTGATTTTAAGCTGAAATACAAAGCCTGACGGAATATTTAGCCAGACTAAGCTTCCACAAATATACATTTCACACAACATAGTGTACGCACCAGAAATGATTGGCCCTCCATGAGTCGAGGTAGATGTACCAAAAGTCCAAATACTGTCCAAGTTCGAATTTTCCACGGGATTTTGCCACCAAACCCACTGAAAAAATCTCACCCGGGTGAGAAATTTTTATCTGGCTAATGTTTGCAAAATTACATGCCAGTCTTCAATTTACAAAATATTTTTTCCACTGTCTTATAATTTATTTAAAATAGTTTTATGTAAAAGCTAACTCAATGATCTAAACCTAACATACGGAACGATTTCATTAATCTAACTAAGGAACGTAGAAAATTAAAGCCCATCCTATCCTGGTTTCCCCAATTGGGGAACGCGATACCATGTATTTCGCCCTCCCGCTCTGCAGGTTCCCCCAATTTATGCCCCCCATCGGTAAATTTTAGACGCCCTTATTTCATGCCCCACAAAAATTAGAAAAATTTTTGTCTGCTGAGCTAAAAAATATGCAACTATTACTGTAGATAGGCCACAATGACTGTCAGCTTTTAAGAAAGACATCATCGAGCGATGGAATGTAGAGCCAGTGGAGGGTGACTGGTGCTACCAAATTTCGTGCATTTCTGGCAAGATCTGTACACTGAGATAAATGTTGCAACAATAAAATCTTACCAATAGCAAAAAAAACATTATCATCAATGATCAAACTACCTCAGCAAATTTTAAATTATTCGTCATGCGTTTTTCCAACAGTGTATAGTTGCGAATCATATGCGCTTTTTCATGGCGCCACATATGCGGAAACCATCGAAACTTACAAGCATTTTCTGAAGATGGAAACGTGTATAAACCGCCATGACGTTATTAATTAAGTTACCTATTAGTACAATGCATAATAAAATAAGAACCTCAAAAAACGCAAATAATTTTAGAATAAAAATTTCATACAAACTAACTTATACCAAAATTAGAAACAACAGGTATGACAAAGCCATTCGATCTTGAGAGACATTTAATACTAAATTAGCACAGGGTTCCAATAAACATAATCAATCATTACCCGTATCCTAAAGATTTTCGACGAAAAACGCAACTTTACTTGGATTCTGAAACTACACCCAAAGCGCCGTGTCGGCTTTGTCGGGGGGGGGTGTTAAGCTCACAAGTCGTGGTCATATTATTATGTTCAAGTCGCGGTCAATTAAATTGAAATTTCAACTAATTCAAACATAAATTCAGACTGAAAATGTGGCAGTGGCATAAAAACCAATCTTTTTTTAATTTTGAGAGAAATACAAAGTTCATAACTTTCCATGGTAAAACACTTGCGGCCTCCAGGGTCAAAGTAAATAATCTCGGGATTCGGGGAGCTGGCATGTCGGGATCGTGGCGCGCCAGGTCGGTGTCGGAACCCTGGAAACATACTAGACGAAAAACCTGTGTCAGGCCTTTGAAAACTTGAGCTAAAACACTCTACCTTGCAATAAAACACAGACAATAATTTTTGTTTAAAGAAATCATCACAAATCCAAGCGTATAATTATTGTTCTCAACCATGTGCAAAATCTGGTGAGCTTTTTGAACGGTTCTGGATTATTCACACCAAAATTTCTAAAAACGCTCAAAAAGACTGAGTAACAAATTCATTAAAAGCGATAACGACTGAATAAATATGAAATGCCTTAAAAGCGCTAACAACTTAAATCCGTAAAAGCTTAGTCACACTATTAAATTTTATATCAAATTCAATTTATATAAGGCTTCGGTAGAGGAAATCTTTCAGTCAACCATGTTTAAGAATAATTTTAAATAAAAACTATTATGTTGTTTGTGAGAATTTCGGGGCAACGCCTTTTTCCTTCCATCAAGGTATATTGATTATAGCGAAACTGGGACTGCGTAAATTGGCATTAACACAAAAACATTTGTCGTCCATTAAATCGACTATATTGAAAGGCGTGAAAATGCATCGAAAATTTGCAATGCACGCAATTTGCAAAAAAGGATCAAAAATTTCAGCCAACGACCTGCTGAATTACTAGTAGCTTGTCTTATCGCCAAGGTGGTTCATTTGGAGTGTTAAATATGTCATTTAGCCAGACATACACATCTATATTGAGCATCATCTTATAAATTGAGCTGAATATCAACCATATCGCTTGAATAGTTAAAGAGATTTATCCGTTTATTGTGCGTGAGCGGTTGCGGAGATATGTATTGTCGTTATCGCGTATTTTAGATCCTATAGACCCATATTCAGAAGCCCGTTTTGGCCCAACTCTTCAGCGTAAACCATGAAAATTATAGCACCATAGCATTTGCAAACATACAAAGGAATAATACATAGCGCTACAAAACGACACCAATAACACCCGTATAGTTAGATCGGTTGTGGATATATTGCCGCTTTCATGCATTTTGTGTCCCAAGACACCATTCAGAATCCGTTTTAATCAGCCACGCAGTGTAAATGATGACGATAGTAGGACACGATTTGTAAATACATACACGAAAAGCGGCTCTACAAAACTAAAAACACCATAACAGCTCGGCATAATGCCGTATCGCGTATTTTTGGTCTCATCAGCCCACTCAAAACCGATTTTAATCCAAATTCTATATCCTGAAACAGCCGCATTGCAAGGCGTTATTAAAACAGATCAAGCAAAGAGAGTGAAATTCCCACTGAGAGCGCGGAAGGAAAATCGTGAAAATTTTTCTCTGTCGCCTTCATTCATAACTCAGCTTCCGGTGGATGGATTTCAATAGTCTTTTGTTCGACAGAAAAAGTGATGACGACGTGCCCTTTAGTTGAATGCGAACAGCCCCGACTCTATCTTCTGGGATAAAACGGCAAAAAACAGGTTCAGCTCAACAGGATCTATAACTTAGTTGCACATCGCTTTTTGTGCGGCCACATCCTCGGCTGCTATAGGCCCGAATATAATTCGGCGACCGTTTCTTTGAGATGCCGTTTTCTAAGTTTCGAGATGTTATTGCGTGTTTTACCAACGAGCGTCTATTAGTTCTCAAGCAGGATGAATACGATGGTATTGTATTTAGGGTCTAACTTGACCATATCATGTCTTTTTATGGCGTTTACGTTCGACGAACCAGATTTCCAAAATGTACAGTGTTTTCACTTGTTTGACTGTGTATTGTGCGCAGAGCACCAAGAATGGTCTGTATATAGATTTTTCTGAACGTTGAATACAAAAGTTTGATTAATACAGACCAGTACGAAAATTTCACGCATTTTCACAGATTTTCAGGGGTATAGAATTAATGAACCTGGTTTCCAGAATATAGCATGTCTTCAGTACCTTGGACATGCATTACCCACAAGGCATCAAAAATTGTTTATATATGATTTTCGGTAGTGCGACTACGATGGTTCTGTTATCTAGAATCCAGCAGGAATATTTCATGCTTTTTCAGAGGTCTTCCTTGGATTTGATGTCAAAGAACCCGATTTCCAGAATATAATCTCAGTTCAGGAGCTTGGTACCAGAGCATCGAGCATTGTTTATATTAAGGTTTTTCTGTATCATGAATACGAATTATTTGGTTATATTGACACCAGTACAAACTTTTCATGCCTTTTCAGTTTTTCAATGGATTTAAGTTAAGTGAATCCGATTTCCAGAATACTGTCTGTCTTCAGTAGTTTGGTTATATTTTGCGTGTAGGGCGCTAAGAATGTTCTATATACAGATCTTGGTAAACGTCATACAATAATTTATTCACCTAGAGAAAAGCAGTAAGTTTATATTTCATGCGTTTTCAGTTGTGTTCGATGGGTTTAGTGACGTCGAGGCTTTAATTTTTAGGGTTCCAAAGATTGTATGATGGAATATACATCAAATAAAGCCTGTTAAGGTGATTACAGAAAACGACAGCATATAAAAATGGAACCACGATCGTCTCATTTCACAATGGCGTGCGAGATACTAGTATGCAGTATTATAGAGGCTTATTTACTCGGCAAAATAAGTCCAATTTGATTTAGATAGCCACACACTGTCGAAATACAATAAATTACGCGATGTACCAGGTCCCTACGGGACCCAACTGAAGGTCATTCAGCCTTTTCGGTGGGAACATAATGAAATAAGGCCTCACGCCGGAAGAGAGCAAAATATAGATTTCAAGCTTTCGAAATGGGTTATGGCGCCAATTAAGCCGCCCACCCAATCTGGCCTGTCCACGGCCCTTCGAGAAGTGGGGGAGGGACATTAGGAGCCCCCATGTGGGGAGAGACATTGTCAAACTTCATCACTACTCCGCCTAGTAAGAATTCTACACTTCGCTCGTTTCACTCACAACACTCAGAATTCAAATACTTAAACAATTATGCAGGTTAACTTTCTACATATTTATTTATTTAAATACGGTGCTCGCCACAAATGAGCGTCGCGTTGCGAACGAACGAACATCGAAAAGAAACCGAACAAAATTTATTTATCCGCGAACACTTCGAACAAATTTTAAACATCTCTCGAACAAATTTAAAAAAAAGCGCGCTAAAATTTTCGAACAGTCTCGAACACAACTTGAACACCTTTCGAATATAATTTAAAAATTTTCTAATGAACATCGAACGAACAGCGTTTATTTCTAGCGAGGACTGTAATTTCTACAAAAACACAAGCACTGTAAAATAGCTGTTAAAGCAGTCCAGTTGAACAATACAGTACGGTGATCAGATTAATCACACATATCATGGCGAATTCTGAAATAAATTTATTCTCCCACGCGAGATTACTCCTAGCTACACAAGTCACTTACTGAGCAAGTGATCTTCACCCTGTGTTTCCTCGTGATCACCGTGGTGTAGATAGTAACCAGAAAATCCCAAGTTGAACACAAAACCAGGCACCGATCGCTGGATACGGCTTTGTGCGTTTACAAGAGCCTGAACGCCGAAATAGGAGAACAAATCGATGTGAAAATATATTACATAATATGTTTATAACAATATTATACGACTGATTAAGAACAAGCTGATGATCAAACAATAATCACAATGTTTGTGCTGGCTAATGCTTATTTTGCTAGATTTAAGGTCCACTCACCAAAAGCGAGCATTATGAAGAAAAGAATTTTAGCGTCAATAAGTAATTTTTAGTCCTTCATTTCTAGATAACTAATTTCGGACGAGTTTAGTATCGTAAGGCTTCTTGAAATGTGATGTTCCTGCTGGTGATAATAAAAATCAACAAGAAATCTCCTTGTCTTGCGTTGCATTGTTCGAATGCTTTATTCAGCTTCTCGAAAAGCGGGAAACTGGGTAGTAAGGCCTACACTATGCTCCCATAGTTCATTCCCTCAGGTAAATTTTAACTGCCAGCAGTTACCCTATGTGCTTATTAGCGTGGTTAAACATTAGAGATTTTCCGCAATTTGGCTTCAAAATCCATATACATATTTATGTTCTTCTGAAAATAACAGCATTTTAGGTTCCCTCGTGCAGCAACAGGAAAGAATTAGCCCACGGTACAATCAGTTGAGCCTCTTCCCAACTGAGGGGACACCAGAGTTATGCCGCAGGTATAATTTTTGTTGTTGAACTCTAAGTTGAGCTAGAGTAGCGGAGAATTCTCATTGGCCAGAGTGGTGAATTTCGGCGGTGGTTGATTTCTGTTGTTCCTGGGGCTGACACGGAGAACTCAGCTACAGCTTGGCGCCTTAACTCGCGCGATGGCGTATTCGAACTTCGAACGCCTAAAATATAAATTTGTGCGCTTTAATTCGCGGCGGAAATGGATTCCATCTCATTACGGCCGTAAATGTTGACCGAATAGGCTCTCGTAGGGCCAAAAATAGGACAGATAAAACAAATTATGGCTTGCATTTCCACAAATGGTGCAGATATTTGAGCCAAATTAAACTCATTTTATAGAGAAAAGTCCTGTAAGACATGTATACAGAGGCTCTTTTAAGATCAACGATTTGGGTGAAAAAGAATTTTCAAATGGGCTCATGAGACCCAAAATACATAAAAACGGTGATGTCGTCGTGACCGCTTCGGGTATACAGGTGTGAACATATTTTGTGTATTTGTACATGGGTGTGAGTCATTTACTCTATATATTTAACTACATCCTCCTATTGCCATTATATACACTGCAGATTTAAGTCAAAACGTGTTTTTGAATAGACTGATGATACCCACAATACACAAAAATGTCGCTTCTTCAATACACAGTCACGACCAGAAATAAGTGCAAAATAATCGATCGAAATTTCGATCGATTTCGATTAAACGAAATTTCGATCAATTGCGATCGTTTTCGATTGCACTTATTTCTGGCCGCGACTGTAGCTGCAAATGTTGTATTGCTCTTGTCATTGACGCGGCACGGCTGGACCAAAATGAAGTATTCGATGGGCCATGAGACCCAAAATACACGACAACCAAAATATCTCCACGACAGCTCGAGCTACATATTATAATCCGAAGTCCGAGTCATTCAGATCAGTTGCACCATTTTAGAAGTCATACCATAACAATCGCTTGTATTGTATCCATATATATATATATATATATATATATATATATATATATATATATATATATATATATATATATATATATATATACATCAGTGAATAACCGGAACCGAAATTTGCCGGAACCGGAACCAACAACCGGAACCGTCGATTTAAACCGGAACCGGAACTTGGTCTTCGAAATTTATATATAGTAAAACAGATGAAGGAAGAAATGAAGGTATAGTGGATTTTAAAATGCATTACAAATAACTTTTACATTAAACTTAATGTTTTGCGATGGTATTATTGCCTTTCTGAAACTTTAAAGAGACTGAGGAAGCTAATAATGTTTATTTATCGATCAAATATGTCGATTTTTGGACACCCAGAGCAAAAAATGCCTTCCACTATACACCATTACTGCGTCAAATCGAATATGCTTACAAAGCTTGGAGCGTAGAATACACACTTTCGCTCTGTCTCTAGTCGCTTTCCTTTACTACATATACTTTTGTTACATGTTCTTCTGTAGGAAATTTGAAATTATTGGTTTAAATGATTCTAAAAGAAAATAATAGATAGAAGGTAATTTTCTGATCAGATACACTGTTTAGGCTAGCGTTGGACAAATAGTGCCCGTAAGTTAGATGATAATGATGATAACTTTCTAATCAGAATGCTATAAATGAGACACACTTTGATGCTGCTCGCACAGTTTCAATAAATACAGTTCTTTGCCAAGAAAACAGTTTCTAGCTGCGTTGCAGATAACGTTAGTTTACTTCAATTTAGACTGATTTACCAAGTTTACAAGCGCATTAGCGGGTTCTTGAAGCAATTAATGTTAGCCAAGCATACCCTAAGTACTTCTGCGTTAGCCATACTCTGTTACCGAATTGGACCGGTTTAATTGAAACGTACCGCACAGACTTCTGGATGTGTAAAATAGCTGCTATGAAAAATTCCTACTGAAATTAAACCGGTCCAACTCGGTAACAGAGTATGGCTTACGCAAAAGTACTTAGGGTATGTTTGACTAATATAAATTGCATCAACCACCCGCCAGTGCGCTTGTAAACTTGGTAAATCAGTCTAAATTGAAGTAATCTAACGTTACCTGCGACGCAGCTAGAAACTGCTTTCTTGGCAATGAACTGTATTTATTGAAACTGTGCGAGCAGCATCACAGTGTGTCTCACGCATTTTGATTAGAAAGTTATCATCATTATGATCTGACGGGCACTGTTTGTCCAACGCTAGCCTAAACAGTGTCTCTGACCACTGATCAGAAAATTACCTTCTACCTATTATTTTCTCTTAGAATCATATAAACCAATACTTTTAGGTTTCCTACAGAAGAACATGCAACAAACGTATGTGTAGTAAAGGGAGGCGTCTGGAGACAGGCGCGAATGAGCTAATTATTCCTCTTTTGAAACTTTTTAATGTTATTTATACGACAGGTATTATTCCCAATGAATGGAAAATTGCAAAAAATCGTTCCAATTTTAAAAAAGGGTGATAAATCTCTCGTTCAAAATTATCGTCCTATCAGTATTCTTCCTATAATTTCTAAAATATTTGAACAGGCTATAAATATCCATCTTATAAAATATATTGAAGCTGAAAACCTAATTGGTAGTACACAGCATGATTTTATCAAAGGTAAATCTACAATCACTCAAATCCTTGATACTATTAACATCTGGACAAGAATGTTAGACGAAAAAATAACGTTGACTGTATTTATTTGGACCTTGCCCGTCCATTCGATTCAGTGTCGCACCCAAAATTATTGCAGAAATATTACGCCTATGGTATTAAGGGTAAAAATTTTGCTATGCATTCTGATTTTCTTAGTTCTCGTTATCAAATGGTCTATGTCGACAACGTTTATTCATCAATAGCACGGTTCAAGCTAATCTTGATTATTGCAGAAACTTTACGCCTATGGTATTAAGGGTAAAAATTTTTGCTATACATTCTGATTTTCTTAGTTCTCGTTATCAAATGGTCTATGTCGACAACGTTTATTCATCAATTTTACCTGTGTTATCAGGTGTGCCTCAGGAAAGTTCTTTGGGTCCTACATTATTTACTATTTTTGTTGATGGAATCGATAAACACTTAGAATATTTAAAACCGAGGTTATTTGCTGATGATTCCAAACTATTTTATTCTTTCATGCCTGGTTGTAATTTACATAATGTTCAGTGTGATCTTGATAATGTAATTGATTGGTTAGTTATGATGCAGTTATCGGTTGCAGTTCAAAAATGCTTTGTTCTACATATGGGTTATCTAAATACTAAATTTGATTACTGTCTATTAGACAGTTCCGTTGCTAAATGTAGTAACATTAGAAATCTTGGAGTTATAGTTGATGATAAGTTAAAGTTCTCTGATCATATTGAATTAATATGCAAAATTGCATTTAAGAAAATCAATCTAATCTTTTTATGTTTTAATACTAAAAATTATAAATTCCTTCTGAAACTCTATGAATCCTTCGTTAAACCTAGCATTGAATACCCTTGAGTTATGGAATCCTTTTCTTTCAAAAGATATAATTTTACTTGAAGATGTTCAAAGAAATTTTACTTGTCGAATTCCAGGATTAAGTTATTTAGATTATCAACAACGTTTGATACATCTAAAGCTTGAAAGCTTAATTTGTAGAAGAATTATTAAAGATCTGGTTATGGTTTATAAAATTATAAATGGTCTGGTCAGACTATATTTTGATGAATTATTTTCTAGATCCTAACAATCCCAGACTAGAGGTCATAACTTTAAACTGGAGATCAAGAGATCTCGTTTCGATATTAGTAGAATAAGACCCCTTTTGGGGACATACGTTTTTGTGGTACCAACGGGAACCTTTTTGGAATTCTAAAAACGTCCGCTATGTACAACAAAAACGTATGTCCCCAAAAGGGTCTTATACTAATCCTCAATAGGAGTAGATATGTGCAGCAAACAATTGCTCCGGGAAGGTATAGTACTGAATTTGCTTCTAAATACTAACTCATATAGTGTGATATTTTTCCTGCAAGAATACTATTTTTAGCATTCTCCTACAAGAATAATATTTTTGTTGCACACTAATTATACAACAAAATTTGTAGGGCATATGTCATCGAAACATCCTGACATTTTCCTACATTTCAGTTCAATAACGATTTTACCATTGCCGTATTCAATAGGAGCTCCATCAAGATAGAGTACATTTAGTTTCAAATTATTGGTATAAATTATGTTACACGAAACATAGTTCTGATTCCTAGGTTCGTAGAAAAGACTACTAAGACCAGTTTCTTGGTTAGGTACCAATGACAATATTCTTTGACAGTTATCTTCAAATATTTGGTTGTCGATGAAGTCAGCATGAACTAATAATTGTCTTGTGTAAAAATATATATCACACACACTACCACCAGTCACAGTACCCGAGACTGTGTTTGACCCAAGTCCCAGAATATTTACCATCACCGGTGATATTTGCTCAATAATAGCATTATTACTACATTTTATAGTAACCTTTTGGTTTGACCTATTGAAACTAAGCTTTATGTCACTAGAGCCTATTAGACTCTTAATATAGGTTGTTAATCTTGACTATTATTTATTTTTTTAGGTCTAATTGCAATACTGCCCATATTTCTATACATTTTTCAGCTTTTATACTTACATACATATATATACATACATTTTTCAGATTTATGGTTCTGTCACACGTGACGAATCAGCATCTGAACAAATATATATATATTGGAGTCGTGTTTCAGTGTTTTAAAATATACGAAATAAATTTAAAGCATTCAAAAATTAGAAATAAAGCAAAAATGTATAAAAATATCGGTAATAACAATTTGCTCTTTCAACGTCTGTTTTGCCGACTCGCTGCACTGATTGCCTTCGTCTTTAAGGTTTGTTGAAATAATTAACAACACATTAACCTTTTATTTATAATAATAGTAATAATAATAATTACATCAATTCATTTTCCAACACCATTTTGTCTCCAATACATCTTGTTGTGAAATCTTTGCATAAAAGTCAATGTTTTTTTGTTCAATGTAAACTTCAACTTTTTTGAAGTATTTTTCGAGAATAATTCCATTGTGCTCTTTTTTCTTTCTATCGTGAAGCTCTTCATCACGAGCTCATTTGGTGTCCCAAAGAGTAGCGATTTAAACATTTCTTCATTCAGCACCTCCATATTTTCCCTAGTTAGGGAAAACCCTTTTATTTTGTAGATCACCGTGTAGTTGCTACCATCGTTAACTTTGTAGCAATAGCTTTTCGCGCCGGTGCAGTAGAACTCTGTAATGAATGCATTCTGAGTGAATGAGCCCTCCAACTCATTCTTCAAATCGCCAAGGAACATGGATTCTTTTAGCTCTTTGCCATCGTTATCGCTCACATATATAAGACTGTCGGTGTCTGAATATAGAATCTTTGTCTGCACCTGAAACCACCGAAATCTAAATCAATCTAACGACTTCATATCTAAATAAAACTACTTCTCTATATCTAAATCAACCTCCTGTCTTTATAAATTTACATCAACGAATCATATATAGATGTATATATAATTCTAATCAAAAGGTAAACAAAAAGTGGTTGAAAACTAACCTTTTCCATTAAGCTTATAAGATGCAAACGAGCATGGGCTGTCGTGAAGCAAGCAATAGGCATGTTCGAGAATGCTGCAGGCGTTTCAATTTCTTTCTTGAGCTTGTAATTTATGAGCATCATATTTTCACCAGCTAGGTCGACTTCGGTAACTTCGTATCTGGGATCAGATACGCATTTCACAAAATCGCTGTAGTTGTCGACGTATTTAGCTTTGGCGAAGTTCAGGTTTTGACCAAATTTGCCCCTAAAAAGAAATAGAGTAGTATATTGTATAAAACGCAATAACAAAAACTTAAAAATTAAAAACAAAAACCGTAGAACTAGAAAAGAGCAATATACAAGAATTGACAAAAAAGTAAACTTACACAGACTGTTTAAAGCAAGCTTCGCGATTGCTCGTATTCCAGGATTCTTCTTCATATTCTCCGGATCCAGCTCAATGCCTTCCTTTTCTTTCCATTGTCGATGAAGTTTTGTTTTTCTTCTAGCGTTTCGCATTCTCCAGGATATCCATATGCTTCTGTCTTTAGCTTTAGATACGTATTAATGTAATCTTTAAACACGTCTGTGGAACGTTCCTTGAAGTTCCAGACTTCGTATATATCTTCAAGCTTGTAACTCCGTTGCAAAGCATACATTATCTCGATGGTTGTCCATACTCCACGTAGACACCGTTCGCTGCTGTTGTGGTTGCATTTACCACCAATAACGTCGTTTGCACATGTATGGCACAGTGGAAATATTAGCTTGCCATCAGCTCCGGAATACGGCAGCACGCCCAGGGTAGCAGTTTGACGAGGAAGTTTTTTACAGTAGACGAGTCCGAAGTATTTTTCGATAGGTTGAAATTTCCGGGAACTTGATCGGCATTTCTTTGTTCTTCAGGACGAAGGGATACAATGAGTTGACGTCTTTGTAATAAATTTTTTCCCTGTCCTTCACAATATATGCTGCCACCATTGTGCAGACTCTTCCTCATCTAAGGGCAGAACGAATATCAAGGACATCGCGATCCAAGTCCTTGGATTCAAGATATAGCTTTATAAACGGATCTGTTTTCTTCATCTCTTCCCATTCGTAACTCCATATAACTTGAATGTTGTATCTATATTGAGCTAGGCGTCGCAATCGATCGTTTGTCTGTCTTCGTATGGTTCCCATCTTTTTGTGAAGAAAGTTATTGAACAAACCGTCGTCACAGCATGACTGACAGCCATGCATAAAGCAGCCAAGAAATTCGTAAATTGTATTCGATGCATCGCAGAAACCATCGACGAAGTATTTTCCAATCTTTTTTTTCGCCGCCGTGAAGTGCGGATTAAACTTGTATTTGCTTTTTGAAAGCTATATAGCTTAACCATTGTGCACATTGCCGCGAATGTTTCCTGATTTTGTCAGGACTCGTTGAACCAATTATTCCAAGTGTATTAGGTGTTAGAAAATTTCTACGAAAAACAATTGACACTGCAGAAGCTATAGTACAACAGTTTGCAAATATATCAACTTCGCTGGTTTCGAAAAATATATGTCGAAATCGTTTGCATGCTTTTTCCAGTACGAGCACATCGTCAATGCAATATGCCTCCAACGATTCTTGCAAACTGTATAGGGAGTCAGTATATTTAATATTTTGAGAGAACGACCATTTCAAAAACTCTTTCTGTTCAGCAGCATGCATTTTCTCAGGTTCAAAGAAGTTCATAGCAGGAAACGAGCCACAATATTTCTGCATTTTCCCAGTATTGAGGCAAATGAGGAAACCAGCCCTTGCAAAGGCTTGTTGTAAAATTGAAAATATTTTGGAAGACTCCTTAATGAGCAATTAAAAAAATTATAACTATCAAGAAACTTTATATTTCTACAAATCTGTAGTTGCATAAACTTCGTTCCTTTGATTATAACATTTTTCGGTACAATATTTTCTTGATATAACCAGTTTAAAATGAAATACGAATCGTACCCTGACAAAAAGTGAGCTATCACCATGTGAACAGTGTCTCGACTTTGTTTGCTTCGTCCAATTAAATAAGTCATGAACTGAGCAACACAATTCTCACCACGATGGACAATCTCGGGTATGTCCTCCTCCTTTGAAACAAGTAAATTAGGAACATGCTTACCTGTTACTTCATCAGTCATTGATTCAATATCAAAATAGATATACTTGATGTTTAGGGATTGTGGCAGTTTCACCGTTTGCATAAAACACAAGTGATCTTTTGGCTCGTACCAACCTTTGCATACATTGCAATAGAATTCGCCACAGTGATGGTTATCTTGACTGTTCTTTAAGATACGTTTGTTGCATCTTTGACACTTTATATAGTCATCGCATTTCTTGCTTGCTAAATGAGCTCGTAAGCAATCGTTCGAAAAAGCACGACCGTTACAATATATACATGTTATTTCCATTTTTGTTTCTGACCTGTTGGTACACATATTGTTAAAACACAAAGGAAAGATTTCTCGCAGCGATGGGATTTCTTGAACGGCTTTAAACATTTTTCGCAAAAGAATTTGCTAGAGAAAAATCCGCAGACACTTTTTATAACATCAAAATGACCATTACTTAACAATAAATATAGTTTTCTTTTATCGTTATTACCATTAAATATAACATTTCCCATTCCATCAAAAACAATAATTTGGTATTCGTTAAGTTTTGCTTGGAATAAATTTAAGTCCTCGATGCCACAAGGCTTCCCGTATTCTACTCCACTATCGGTGTAGAATTTTTTAAGTATTTCTACATCCTTGCTGACGGCTCTTATTATATTTCTAACGCGAACTATACTAGGATTGTTGCAGATTTGTATGTTTGTTAGGAGAGCAACACCAAGACAGCCAAAACTGGTATTCGCACAATACTTCTTTTTGTTGCGCGGAAAGAATCGAAGTCTGAAGAGGTATTAGACGTGTAGGGCTTACCCATACCAGGTTGGGGAAACTCTGTATGTATTATATTCAGTTTTAGTCCTTTGTCCAAGAACAAGCTCTCGTTTGAATTCAGTGTTGATTCAATTTTGTCCAACACCATCTCCAGAGAAAACTGATCCATCTTCACGTACGGAATACTGATAGGGTATTCCAGACTGCTGCTTTGGATTACAAGTCTAAAATAATCTTGCCGTTTAATATTTTTGGTAATGTAATCGAAAATTTCACCCAAAATATTATACAATTTTTCGCTAATTTCCAGCATGCTCGTATCGTCAAGTCCTTTGAAAGTTACGGAATAATCAAAAATTTTCGTTTTGAATTTTTTGCTAGATCTCTCGTCAACAGCCTTAATAGTATAATACTTGCTAAAGAACTCACGACCGTCCATGCTTGTGATCCCTTTCGATTGCTTTGTCACTGGAGCAGCATCGCTTTCAACTTCACTGCTGCGCTTCAACGACATGACTGATGAGATACTAGTGCGAGCTTTACTTATATAGAAAATTTTTGTACTAAATTAATTATTGGTGCAATTTTCTTATCACAATTTTGCAAAAATTTATCACTAAATTTTTGCTATTTTTGGCATCAATTAAACAATAATTTTTGTCCGGTGAAATATTTATTTGTTACTACTTTCCGTGCTATAAGTACTGTTAATTTCTCATTCTTCATCATTCAGTTACTGAATTCATTTGCTATTATGGCTCAAAAGCGTGTTTCTGACTGCGTCTCCGAACTTCAATCAAAAGTTGCTCGTGAGGAGTTGCAACATCAAGACATTGCTATTGAACAACATCAAGACGTTGGTATGCAAGATCCGATGGAACCACAGCAATCGCTCAAATTTGCGTTACCTGCCAATTACATCGTTGTTAGCTCGGATGAAGATGTTCGAAAGAAACGTGGTCTCAAAGCGGTACGTCCAATCTTTGTCAACAATAGTTTTACCGGCAACTTAATTGACATTCGTTATTTTATCCCGATGATGGATTTAACGAAAACCGATTACGTTCGCAACAAGCATAACGAGATCCTGGTAAAGCCGACGAGAGGGATATCACTCAATTTATATGAAGCTCGTCAAGCATTGAGTGCAATTGAGAAAACAATTGATACTCTTGAAATGATGAAATAATAACTTTTTACACTATTAATTTTATATATCACTTACTGTATGTAATATTGGTGTAAAAATGGCTAGTAAATTGCTCAAACGTCTTTGGTTTGATCCGAGCTCTAGTTGTGCTTTCTCAGGAGTTGATAGGCTTTTTAGAGAGGCCAAGAAATATAGGAATATTAAAAAAGCTTTGTAGCTTCGTGGCTGGCACATCAAGCTTTGTATACACAAACAAAAGCTGTACCAAGGAAGTTTAGTCGCAGACAAATCGTCGCAACTTTAGACTCATGTTGGTCTTGCGATCTTATGGATGTAAGTGTTTTGAAGCGGTACAACTCATTCTATTCCTACATCCTTGTTTGTGTCGATGAGTTTTCCAGGTTCTTGTTTTGCACAGCTCTTAAATCTAAACACCCCGAAAGAGTTAAAGAAGCATTTGAAAATATTTTCCATACTTCGCATCGTCAACCTAGCGCAGTCAACCTTGACAATGGATTAGAGTTTAAGAATAAAGTTCTGAAAGAATTTTTTAACGTCTTAAATATTCACATGTATTTTACAAAAGATCCCAATATTAAAAGCTCCCAAAGTGAAAGAACTATTAGGCTCTTGAAATCAACAATATACAAATATTGTATGTCAAACAAGAGTTGGAAGTATATCCAAGCACTTGGCGACATTGTGAATGGTTTAAACTCTCGTAAAATGAAGGTCTTGGATGGTATTTCACCAAATGAAGTCACACCTTCCAGACCAGGCTTTATTGTACGAAAGAATGTACAAAAAAGTGAAAACATACAAAACTCTCCAAAAATGTGAAATTGGGGACTATGTTACGAATTACAATTGAAGAAGACACAATTTACTCGTGGCCATGATTTAAGTTTTCCTAAAAAAAAATATCGAGTAGTGCAA